>JAODVQ020495885.1:0-55212 GCA_025400075.2 Phenganax stokvisi
CGTGCCACAAACTGGGAAGTTTGTGCTACAAAAGAGCAGTATGCGTAAGTCCTAATTATAGCTGTTCAACGGCATTTATCGTAGGTTTCTAATGTGACATATCCCCACCTTGGAGTTTGAGATGCCTAATTCACGCCCGAACGTTCTTTTAATCACGACTGACCAACAACGTGGTGACTGTCTGGGACTGGATCCTGACGGTCCCGACTGTTTACAAACACCGAACTTGGACTGGCTGGGTCGCTCGGGTACACATTTTCGCCGGGGCTACGCTGAGTGTCCGAGTTGTATTCCTGCCAGACGCGGGCTGATGACAGGGACGGCACCAGCGGCTAACGGTGCTGTCGGCTATAGAGGGGCGGAGTGGGATCCGCCACATACCTTGGCGGGTGAATTGTCCACAGCCGGTTATCAGACCGAAATGATTGGTAAACTCCATCTGAATCCGATGCGCAAGCGGTACGGTTTCGACCATCTGCAACTGGCGGATGCGACTCGCGGGAACAACAACGATTACGTCGAGTGGTTGCAGCAGTCTCATGGTCGGAACGACATCGATCCGGGTGTGGCACACGGTGTTTCTGCCAACGGTTGGGTTGGTCGTCCGCATCATCTCCCGGAAGAGCAGATGCACACTTTTTGGTGTATTGACCGCGCCCTCGATTTTCTGCGAAAACGTGACCCGAGCGCACCGTTCTTTCTCAATATCTCTTTCATAGACCCGCATCCACCACTGACCCCACCGTTTCATTACTATCAACGCTATATTGAACGGGAGCTGCCGCCGCCTATAATCGGCGACTGGGCACCGGAATTTGAAGGTGCACAGAAAGGATTGGATCCAAACGCTTGGGAAATTTGTCTTGATGATTATGACATGCGATGCGCCCGCGCGGCTTATTACGGGATGATTAATTTCATTGACGATCAAATCGGTCGCCTGATTCAGTCTGCTGGATTGAGGGATTGCTTGGTGATCTTTACCTCCGACCACGGCGAGATGTTGGGGGATCATAACCTGTATCGTAAAACATGGCCCTACGAAGCGTCCGCTCGCGTGCCTTTCCTCATGCGGGCACCGGCGAGATGGGGATACCCGAAAGAGACTGTCTGCGAAAGTCCGGTCGGTCTACAAGACATCATGCCGACGATTCTGGACGCAGCCGGGATTGAGATACCTGAGACGTGTACGGGCAAAAGCCTGCTGCCTATTCTGCGCGGTGAGACAGATCGCGTCCGGGACTGCCTCCACGGTGAACACTCTGGGTGCTATGAATACAGACATGGGAACCATTATCTAACAGATGGAGACCATAAGTACATCTGGTATTCTCAAACCGGACAGGAACACCTCTTCAATCTTCAGGAGGATCCACACGAAACACACGATCTGGCAAGGTCGAGTGAGGCTGAATCCCTTTTAGCGCCGTGGCGGAATCGCTTAATTGATTTTCTGCGCGACCGTCCGGAAGGCTTTACCGACGGTACAAAACTTATAGCCGGACAACGCCATGATGCACTGCTTCCGGACTATCAGCCTGACGCGATTTATCCGTATTTGTGATGTTCGGGAAATGTTAGAAAGCGGGGTTAATGAAGATTAAATTAATTCGGTAATTTTTAGGGAAGTCCGGTGCGGTTGCAAACCGCACCTACCGGGTCTGGGGAAAATATAGAATTACCGATTTATTTTCTTAAACTTCATCAAACCCCGCCTGCAAAGATGGAAAAACGCGTTTTGAAAGTCATCCGCTTGACTTCTAACGATAATCTTGGTGTACCCAGAGTTTACTCGCTTCTTTGCGTGAAGCGAACCAGTTAGCGAATGTTTCACGCTTCTTGGTCTGGATGAGTGCTTGATGGTGTCTGGCTTTTTCAGCTGGATCCATTTTGAACGCTTCAATATCTGCTTCCTCGCGTTCAACGAGTTGAATAATATAGACACCGTTGTCGCCTTTGAAAGGTCCAGCGATGTCATTAAGTTCCATCTGAAACGCTGCGAACATAACTTCTGCGGAATTTCCCATGCCAGCGACGTAAACACTGGTTGGGCTGCGCGAAAACAGATTGCTGTCTTGAACGGAGAATTTGTCAGCGGTTAAACCTTCAGGAACCTCATATTTTTCCAGCAATTCGTCGAGAGAGGTTGCCTCCCCGAGTTGATTGAAAAGGTTTTGTGCCTCCTCGAAAACGAGCGTTTTCGCCTTTTCTTTTCGTAGTCCCTCAACCTTACTTGTCCCGTCAATTACCTGTGCTTTTATTTCATCAAACGGAGGGATTGCAGCAGGTTTCTTTGCGAGAACAGTTGCGATTAAATATGCCTCCACCTCTTGCTGCCGCGGTTTCTTTACTTCGATCACCTTCCTCACATTAACTTCCAGATCAAAAAGTTCATCAATTAAGCCTTGATAACTCCAAGTTGCCCCAATCTTTGGGATATTCGCGGCATCTCGGCTAAAAAATCCGGTCTCCATTGCGGTAAGCGTAAGGTGGTTATACTTCTCGAGTGCAAGTGCGGCATCGTAATCCTGAATTTCGATTTCGTAAAGGAGGTCTGAGGCGACATCTTTCGCCTTGTCAACTCCGGACACTTGAACGAGTTTCTGCTCAATCTCGAATTGTGCTTGCGCAAAAGGTTGAATTTCTGGTGCCTTCTTTTCTTCTAATTTGATGATATGGTAGCCGAAGCTGGTTTCGACCAAGCCGCTGACTTCTCCTGGAGTGAGTGTATCAAAAGCGGCTTCTTCAAAAGGTTTTACCATATCGCCGCGTGCGAAATAGTCGCCGGGTGGGAGTTTCGGATTCCTACCTCGCAAAGCACCGCCTTGTGCAGCGGAGGGACCCTCCGAATGCTTCGTCGCCAGTTCGGCGAAATCGGCACCTGCAGCGAGTTCGGCGTTGACGGTTTCGAGTAATTCCGCTGCCGCAGTTTTGGTTTCCGCCTTCTGTTCATCCGTCGCGTTGTCAGGGAACTTTTTTAAGATATGGCGTGCTTTAACGGCTTCCGGTGTCGTAAATTCCTGCTGATTCTCTTTATAATATGTCTCTACTTCTTCAGACGTAACCAGATTCGCCGGATTGACCCTGATAAATTTGACGTTTATCTGTTCTTCAACGCTGTAATCCTCTCGATTTTCTTCAAAATAGGTCTGTGCTTCTGCGTCATCGACTTCGACGATCGATGCATAGTCGTTGTACTTGAACTCGATAAACTTAACTTTTGCTTTATTCGCCTCAAGTTGATAGGCGCGTTCTGCTTCGGTGTCGGTTACCAATCCTAATGCCTGGATACTATTTTGGATTGCATTAACACTGAGCTGATAACGTACATTGTCGGTATAGATGTCCGCGGCTCCCCACTGCTGGTAAAGGTTGTACTGATCGACGCGACTTGCGTCACTTCGGATATAGTTCTTTATTTCGGTTTCACCGATATCGGCACTTCCAAGAATGGTTCGCTGAACCAAACCGTCAATGACCTGTTTTTGGATACGTTCCCGATCAGGTGGACCGCCAAATCTCTGGTTCCGCCTTTGGGATTCCATGGCATCTGCGACAGCACTTTCAAACCTTCCGCGTTTGATTTCTGTATTATCGACCCTGAGAACGACTTCACCCTCAGAATCGTCGCCGCCGCCACGTGTGTTGCTGTAGAGGAACACTGTCCCTACCAAGAATACGATGGCGATGACCCACATAAAGAGTTGTGCAATAAATTTCTCGCGTAGAAAGATAATCATATTTAAAGGTGTCTCCTGTTTGATTTCTGGTTACAGATATTAAATATTATACGCGTTAATCGGATAAATGTCAAATTATAGGCACTATCTTTTGAAGGATAGAACCTACACAATAGAAGAAAAAATTTGCTAATTTTTAGAATTTGCTATATACTTATATATCAAGACATAGCAAGCGTATCGTTTAGAGACTTCAGGACTTACGCATTTTTCTATGATAACTACACATTACGCACTGCAGGCGGGGTTTTAAACCCTGAAGAAACACCCAAGTAAAAACCCTGCAAGGGGGCTGCGTAAGTCCTATTTTCTTGAGATCGAGTGAGGCGTATGACTCAGATTCAGAATGTAACAGATTTTAATCTGAAATATACTTTAGAATCGGGACAATCATTTCGCTGGGAGCGCGTAGATAACGCCTACTACGGTGTTGTAGAGGGACGGATCCTGAAAATATGGCAAGAAGGAACGACCCTGCATGTTGAAAGTTCCGCTGACGAAGATGAAGCCGATTTTGTTCCATTCCTGCGTCACTACCTCGATATCGTGCGCGATGTTCCAAAGATCCTCGTTGGTGTCAACAACGATGCTTATATGCATCGTGCGCTTGAGAGGCTCTGGGGCATGCGCATTTTGAACCAAGAGCTCTGGGAAACAATAGCATCGTTTATCTTATCACAGAACAACAATGTCCAGCGAATTCGTGGTATTATTCGTAGGTTGTCTGAACGTTTCGGTGAACGTTTGACGCTTGCCGGGTACGTGGTCTACAGTTTTCCGAGTCCGGATGTGCTCGCAACAGCGACAGAGACTGAGTTGCTCGCTTGTGGCACCGGTTACCGAGCCAATTATCTACGGGATACGGCACAAGCGATTGTTAGCGGCGAGCTTTCGCTTACATCGCTGCAGCAAATGGCATATACTGAGGCGAAACAGGAATTGATGCGCCGAAACGGTATCGGAGAGAAGGTTGCCGACTGTATCTGCCTCTTTTCGCTTGGTCACCTTGCGGCACTCCCGATTGATGTCTGGATAAAACGGATTTTCGAGACGCTTTATCTTCGCCGACGTGCGACACATCGTGAGATACGTGAGTTCGCTCACACCTATTTTGGGAACAGTGTCGGCTATGCTCAGCAGTATCTTTTTCACTATGTACATGAATGCCCAAATTGGGCAGATGCCGAGCACTTATCGCTTATTGACATGAAGTCTCCACTGTAGTGGTAATTTGTGAGTCTATCACACAATCGTATTAATGTACATCAAATAGGATTTACGCATTTTTTCATCAATGCCTAATATAACAAGAACTACGGCTGCTGTTCCGACCTAACGGGTACGGCTCCGCAGTTTCAAACACCGTCAGCGAAGAAGTTTGCGTAAGTCGAGGAAAAAATGACCTTAGAGGAGAACACAATATGGCTGAATCATTTGAACAGAATATTGTATCGCTTTTGGAAGATCATGTTGAGCTTGCGATTTCGACTGTTCAGAAGTTGAGAGCGGAGAAACTTGAGCTTGAGGCAGAAATTGCGCGTCTTAATAACGATGTCCTCCAACGCGATGCCAGGATTCAAGAACTCGAAACCGGTAATAGCGAACTTGAGGAGGCACTCAACCTCGAAAGGTTAGCTACTACGCAAGAACGTTCCGAAATCCGTGAACGCCTCGAAGGCTTGATGGCTGTTCTTGCGCCATCCGCATCAGATGAGACTGATGCGGATACAGGTACCGAGCTCAGTTTTACGGCGCGGGGCAATGAACAGGATGACGCGTTTTCACCGCCGGCAGCAGGTTCAGAAAGCTCTGGAGCAGACCAAGATAATTAACTCTTGTGCGTGTCTTAGTTCTTTCTCACTCCTATATTATGAAACCGTACCGGCGAAAGTTCGCGCTCATCGCGGAACGTCCGGATGTTGTGCTCCGTGTCATCACACCGACACGCTGGTATGAGAGTTTCCAAGAGATCGTTTTTGAAGCAGAACCGGACACACCTTGTGAAGAGTTTCCTTGTCCGATTCGGTTCTCTGGTTACGGTAGCCGTTTTTATTATCGTAGCGGCCTGAAACCACATCTTAGAGATTTCCAACCGGACATCATTCATTTAGAAGAGGAGGCGTGGAGTCTCAATGCGCTGCAGACAGTCCGTTTGAAACGGAAGTATTGCCCAAACAGTCGCTTCATTTTTCGGACATCGCTGAGCATACCAACCAAGCAGCGGTTCAGTGTGCTGCCAGTTTGGATTGAACGCACCGTTTTTCGTGAAACAGATATAGCCTTTCCACTCAGTACGAATGCTGGTAGAATTTTAACCGAGCGCGGTTATACAGGCAAACAGATCGCGTTTCCGAACGGTATTGATGTCCGTCACTTCTACAAAATGGATGTCCGTCAATTGCGGGATTCACTCGGTCTCAGTCCGTGCTTTGTGATCGGTTATGTCGGTAGGTTGCTCCAGATGAAGGGGATAGATACGCTCCTTGAAGCGTTAGTTTATCTTGTAAACCGTGCAACCCCAGAGACCTATAAACTCTTAATCGTCGGACAGGGTGAAGATAAACCGGATTTCGAGAAGAGAGCCGAAGCCCTCGGCATTTCTGAACAGATTGTATGGATAGATGCGGTGCCGCCTGAAGAGGTCGCTGCCTATATTAATTGTATGGACACGCTCGTTCTCCCTTCTCGGACAACACCGGGATGGGTCGAATTCTTTGGGCGGGTCCTTATAGAAGGAATGGCATGCGAAGTGCCAGTCGTCGGTTCGGACTCCGGTGAGATTCCAAACGTTATTGACGATGCCGGACTTGTCTTTCCTGAAGCCGATGCCGCTGCGTTAGCAGAACGGATACACCAAATCGCCTCCGATGCGTCCCTCAAAAGTGAACTGGTGGCACGCGGTCTAAAACGGATCCATAATTTTACATGGGAAACAATCGCGGAACGGACGTACCAAGCGTATCAGGAATTGCTTGCGACAGTTCGGTAAGAGAAAAGATGCCCCCGACTGGACTCGAACCAGCATGCCAATTAAGGCACAGGCCCTCAACCTGCTATGTATACCAATTCCATCACAGGGGCATCGTGTGATTAATTATACTTTATTTTATATAGCGATGTCAAATTTTTTAGATTTTTTTTAGAAATTCCCAGCAGTCGGACCTACACCGCCTTTGGATGGCAATATGAACACCCGAGCATCGGAAAATCTTGAACAACAGTTATCGGAAACACTGGAAGGTGAGGTGCGTTTTGATCTTTACTCCAAGGCGCTCTACAGTACAGACGCGAGCCTCTACCAGATACAACCGATAGGTGTTGTCATCCCGAAAAATCGCCAAGATGTTATTAAGACAGTGCAAATTGCCTTGGATCACAAGGTTCCGGTTCTGCCTCGCGGTGGCGGTACGAGCCTCGCCGGACAGAGCGTCGGTCAAGCCCTTGTGCTGGACATGTCGAAATACATGAACCGGCTGCTTGAAGTCAACGTCGCTGAACGTTGGGCACGTGTGGAGCCGGGCATCATCTTAGATGAGTTGAACCATCACCTGAAGCCGCGCGGTCTGATGTATGCGCCCGATGTTGCCACGAGTAGCCGTGCGAACGTCGGCGGTACGATCGGAAACAATTCGGCAGGCTCGCACTCCCTCATTTACGGTAAGACCATTGATCATGTCATGTCGCTCGACTTGGTTCTCTCAAACACCGATGAAATTACAGCACACCCGATATCCCTGAAAGAATTAGAGACCAAGAAACATGGTAACACATTAGAGGCGCGTATTTATCGTGAGCTTTGCCGTATCTGTGCCGACAACGCAGCAGAAATTCGTAAACGTTACCCCCGTATCCTACGGCGCGTTGCTGGCTACAATTTGGATGAATATGTTACAGATGCCGGTTCAAAAGAGGTCACGCCGTACCGGCGCGACGGATGCGATGCGGAGCATCCGTTTAGTCTATCAAAGATCCTTGTCGGCTCTGAAGGGACACTTGCGACGACGATTGAAGCCACAGTTAATCTGGTTCCGATCCCGAAATTAACGGCGCTCTGTGTTGTCCATTTTGATTCACTCGTTGCATCCATGGAAGCGATGCAACCGATTTTGGCATGCGATCCGACTGCTGTAGAGCTGATAGACAAAACTATCTTGGATATGGCGCGCGGTTCATTGGAATTTTCACGGTTGACGACTTTCATAGAAGGCGAACCTGCTGCGCTGCTCGCTGTCGAATTCTATGGCGAGACGGAAGCAGCACTGGCATCACAGTTGGATACACTTGAAAAGCGGTTGAAAGCTGAAGGTTTCGGCTATGCGTTCGTCCGGTGTTTTACTGCCGAAGAGAAATCGCGCGTCTGGGAGACCCGGAAAGCCGGACTCGGTCTGTTGATGGGTATGAAAGGCGATGCTAAACCGGTCGGTTTTGTCGAAGATGCGGCGGTGCCGGTAGAACATCTACCAGAATACGTCCGTCGTTTTGATGAAATCGTTACTGCACACGATACCACCGCTTCTTATTACGCGCATGCGAGTGTTGGCCTCCTGCACAACCGTCCGATTATCAACCTCAAATCCGAGACCGATATTGAAAAAATGCATGACATTGCTCGCGATGTCCGGGATCTACTCATGGAATTGGGCGGTGCGATGAGTGGCGAACATGGCGACGGGCTTGTCCGAAGTGAGTGGATAGAGCGTATGTTCGGTCCGCAGATATATCAGGCACTGACTGAGGTAAAAAGAGCGTTCGACCCGAATAACATCATGAATCCGGGTAAAATCATTGATGCGCCGCCGATGACAGAAAACCTCCGTTTCGGTGCCGACTACAACACCATTAAAATTGACACCTACTTCGATTTTTCGAGCCAGGACGGATTCGGTGGAGCGATTGAGATGTGTAACGGTGTCGGTGCGTGTAGAAAAACGTTGACAGGTACGATGTGTCCATCTTTTATCGGTACGCGTGAAGAGGAGCATTCAACGCGTGGGCGCGCGAATGCGCTCCGCTCCATTATTTCGGGTGCATTGCCACACACGGATTTCACGAGTGAACGTCTCCAAGAGGTTTTAGATTTATGTCTCGGATGCAAGGCGTGCAAAGCAGAGTGTCCGTCGAATGTAGACATGGCGAAGATTAAATATGAGGTGCTTGCCCACTATCATAAGGCAAACGGTTTGCCCTTGCATCGGCGTATGTTCGGCGAAATTGGTGCCTTTGCGCCGCTCGGTTCGGCATTCGCTCCTTTTTCCAACTGGATGGTCAATAACGGATTGTCGAAATGGATTGCGGAAAAATTGATCGGCGTTGACCGGCGTCGGGATATGCCGACCTTCGTGCGCCCCACTTATGAACAGTGGTTCCGAAAGCGTCGTTCGCGTCGGACATCAGATAAAAAGGTTGTACTGTTTCCTGATACTTTTATGAATTACAGTGAACCTGCTATCGGCAAAGCTGCTGTAGCGGTATTAGAAACCTGCGGCTTTGAGGTGCTGTTCCCTGAGAAACGGTGTTGCGGTCGTCCGCTCATCTCCGAGGGGATGCTTGACCGAGCGATTGAGAATGCGCGTTACAACATTGACGCGCTTCACGGTTACGCTGATGCCGGAATCCCGATTATCGGATGTGAACCGAGTTGTACGTCTGCCATCACCGACGATTATGTTGAGCTGATCGGTACACCTGAAGCGAACCGTGTCGCTGAGGCGACCTGTTCATTTGAAGAGTTTTTTATAAAGCTGATAGAAGACGACGCATTAAGGGTAGAATTCTCAACGGAGCCACAGGACATATTACTCCACGGTCATTGCCATCAGCGTGCCCTCGTCGGTATTCAACCGACCGTGAAGATGTTAGGTCTACCGACAGGACACAACGTCTCAGTGATTGATTCGAGTTGTTGCGGTATGGCTGGCGCGTTCGGATATGAAAAGGCACATTATGATCTCTCCATGAAGATTGGCGAGTTACGGCTTTTTGGTGCTGTCCGTGAGAAACCACCCGGTAGTTTCACGCTCAGTGCCGCCGGTTTTTCTTGCAGACATCAACTCGAACACGGGACAGGTGTCCAAGCGAAACACCCGATTGAAGTGTTACGCGAAAGCATCATTAGTGCTTAACATTATGCCTTCGGAGGGAAGTATATGGCAAAATTTTATGAACCGCTTGACGATTTTAAAGTTGTTGAGATGCCGGAAAAGCAGCTGCCCTTCTGGAAGATTGCGGGGCCTGGCGCGATCTTAGTGGGTCTATCTATTGGTGCGGGTGAGAGCGTCATCTGGCCGCTGATTGCTGCAGAGTATGGCGGGAGTATGGTGTGGGCAGCGGCACTCGGTGTCTTCCTTCAACTCTGGATTAATTTTGAGGTAGGACGTTGGACGATCGCAACAGGTGAAACGGTCTACACAGGTTACAGCCGTATCTGGCGAGGTTTTGGTCCTCTGTTTATCCTGCTGACCATCGTCGGTTGGATTGCGCCAGGGTGGGCGCGTACCTCCGGTCTCGCACTCAAAGCCCTCATTCTCGGACCTGGCGGTTGGGGACCGGATACCTTTTGGACAGCCCTAACGTTTGCCGGTGTCGCCCTCATCCTTTTCGGACCGAAGATGGTCTACACGTCTGTCGAACGGACAGTTGAACTGCTCGTTGCTATCGTAACGATCGGACTGATTCTGGTCGTTATTGCTGTCGGTTCAATGGATACGTGGAAAGAGCTCGGAGCCGGTTTGATAAATGTCGGTTACAAAGACCCCAACATGTCGGTGAAAACGTTTTTCAGCGCATTGGTTTTCGCCGGTGCAGGTGGCACGGCGAACCTCTTTTATACCTTCTATCTACGGGATAAAAACATCGGGATGGGTGCGCAGTTACCGGGATTACAGAATCCACTTCGCGGCAGGAGCGAAAAGGTGCCTGCGACGGGGTTTATCTTTGAAGCGACAGAAGAGAACCGGAAACGTTTCGCGGCATGGTGGCAATATGTGAAAAATGACCAGATACTTTTCTTTTGGGCGCTCAACACAATCACGATTCTACTCTTTATTTTCGGTGCGCTCGCGGTTTTACACCCACAAGGGATTGTTCCTGAACGCGGCAGACTGATCTACGACGAGGCGCAGATCTTAGGTGAAATCTGGGGTGTTGCGGGACAGAAAATTTTCTTAATGGTCGGTGTTGCCACGCTTTTCGGTACGCAACTTGCGCTTGTTGACGGCGTATCCCGTTCCATCTCTGACATTATCTATACCAATTTCCGAGGGGCACAAAATCGGGATTTGAGTTGGTGGTATCTCCTCATCGCTGGGATATGGATCGTCGGTGGGTGCGTGATTACCTTTGTGATGGAGCAGTTAAACGTCAGTGAATTAGGATTTCTCTTCAATGCGGCGTACATGGGAGGTTTCGCCATGGCGGTTTACGTGCCGCTCACACTTTACATGAACCGTCGGTTTCTGCCTGAGTTCGCCAAACCGAAACGAATCTCTACCGTCATGATGTTGATTGCTTCATGCGTCTATGTCGGGTTCGCGATTTCGAGTATTATCTGGGAAGTGAAACAATTATTTGGAGGGTAAGATGGAGATGAAAGCCCGAAAAGCCTTTTTTGAAAAAGAGGGTTACCTTATTGTTGAAAACCTGTTCTCGACGGAAGAGGTCGAGAGCTGTCAAGCAGAGATTCAGCGGTTGCATGCGTTTGCGGCTGGACAGGAGTCTAATGAAGAAAAAGCACGGGCGGAGATTGCGCGCTGCCACGTCCAACGCGAACCGTTCGCGAAAGACGAAACACAAGGCGATAATCGGTTTCCAGTGCTACGGAAAGCAGAAAATACACGGCAGTACTCGGATGTGTTCCGGGATCTCGCACAGCACCCGAAACTTATTGAAGTACTCCAAGAGCTCACAGGTTCCGCTGATCTCTTACTTTTTAGAAGTACTTTGATGTTCAAGCCTGCGTTTCACGGCTCTTCACACGGTTTACACCAAGACTCCGCCTATTGGCCGATGGACCCGCCGAATCTTGTTACGGTAAGTATCGCACTTAACGATGCCACACCGGAGAACGGCTGTTTCAAGGTGATTCCGAAAAGCCATCTTTGGGGTATGCAATCTTGGGGGAATATCGCGCGGGAACAGGACGCAGCGCTCACGCATCGCAAAGATGTTGAGGCACAGCAGATGGATGTTCCACTGTCTGCCGGAAGTGCGCTATTTTTCCATAGTTTAATGGTACACGGTTCCGGTCCCAATACGACCGCTAACCCTCGGAATACAGCACTCTATGCCTACTTCTCTCCCGAAGTCCGATACACGCCAAAAGACGGGAAGCCTGCTGAAAAAACGTTCCCCGTCGTCGCTGGGCTTGGCGGTAAAACGGAACTGACACTCATTGCACAACCGTAGTCTTCAAGGTGAAGACAGGCACAGATTATTTTTTTCTTGACTCTATTTTGAAACCTATGGTAGACTTGGTAATACTTGAATGCCAAGAAAATAAAAGGGATACCCAGTAGCAGATATGCGGTTCAAACGCTCTCGTCACCCCATTTTCAAAAGGGCGCGCATCCGAACATTGATCGTGTGGTACCTTATTTTGCTCGGTGCCATCATTGTTCTTGTTTGGAAAATGCCAGCGATTGTCTCGCGCCTGTAAAACGGTTTGGTCAAAGACGCAGAATCCATTGTAGGAAGGAGGATTTGTTGAATGCTCAGACTTTTCTTTATGTCATCTCGTGGAGATACAGTCCGGCAATACACCATCAGCGGCGTGCACGTTCTGTTTCTTTCGATTGCTCTCTTTGTCTTATTTTTAACGACAATTAGCGGGTTCGGTTACGGTTTTTTTCAAAAGTCCCAGAGAAACCATTCAGAGAGACGCCTACAAGTGAGCTTGGAAAAAATGGAGGTATTAACACGGACGAAACTACGAATCGAATCGGAATTCGCTGCTGTTAATGCGGAGATGCACGGTATTCGCGATATGGTACAACAGATCCAGGAGACCTTGGGAATTCTCGGGCAAGGCGGTGGCGACAGTAATGTGACCTGGCCCCCGGAAGACACTGACGAACACCTCAATACTCAGCAGGAAGCTGCCATTGTCATCAATACTGCGATTTCTGTACACGAAAACCGAGGTACTTTAACACCACAGACGCTGAAACAGGAAATTCAGTCACTCTATGACTACGTCATCTCCTATCAACAACGCATTGACGAATATCCTTCGATTTTACCGGTGCAGCTTGATAAGTCGAACGGTGAGAAACACGCCTTTTGGTATTCTTCGGGTTTCGGATGGCGTACGCATCCGTTTACGAAGCGTCGCGAACTTCACCGCGGATTAGATATTAAAACCCGGGCTGGCATCCCTGTTATCGCTGCCGCCGATGGCATAGTTTTAAAGGTCGGAAGAAGTGGTTATTTGGGAAATACCGTCGAGATTAACCATGAAGCATCACAGTTTAAAACACTCTATTCACACCTGAAAGGTTACGCCGATGGACTCAAAGTCGGACAAAAAGTGGTGCGCGGTCAAATTATCGGATACGTCGGAAATACAGGACGTAGCACGGGTGCGCACCTCCACTACGGCGTTTATGACACAATAAAGGGAAAATGGGTGAATCCGAGAGCGCATATCCTTGATCAGCAGCCGACGTTCTCGCCGTAACCGGACATCTTCTGAACCGTCATTCGTCGGGTATCAACACAATTAACAGTTAAAAAGGAGTCTGAAAAAATGTCTGATCTTAGGTCTCTGTTCTTAGGGACAATGTTATGTCTTTTTTTTCTACCTGCTCTCTCACCTGCCCAAGATGAACTCATTATTATCTCCCCACATCATGAAGGCATAGAAACGGAATTCGGTAAAAATTTCGAGGAGTGGTATCATAAACAGACAGGCAGAACCGTCGAAACCGACTGGAGAGATGTCGGCGGTACGACTTCCAATTACCGGTTCATTGAATCAGAATTTAAACGTGTCCCGGATGGCATCGGTATCGATATCTTCTTTGGAGGCGGTACTGATAACTATCTCCGGCTCTCGAACATGGGCTGGCTTCATGCCTACAAACTCCCCGGAACACAACTTGAGCAGATGATGCAATCGTTTCAGGGGATTCCGCTCTACGATGCCGAACACCGTTGGTACGGTGCAGCTCTCTCAAGTTTCGGTATCATGTACAATGAGGAACTTCGAGAACTGTTGCAACTTCCCAAAGTTTCGACCTGGACGGACCTGGGTAACTTGGAATTGGTCGGGAGAATTGGTGCGGCAGATCCGAGAGAGAGCGGATCCGCGCACATGGTCTATGAGATCATCCTTCAAACCCTCGGATGGGAAGAAGGGTTCGCGCTCTTGACGAAGATCGGTGGCAATGTCCGCGCTTTCTCCGCCGGTGCTAACGCCATTCCGACAGACGTTGTCGCAGGACAGGTCATCTACGGACTTGCAATCGATTTTTATGCGTACGGTCAAATCGCTGTCGTCGGTGCGGATAAGATCACATACGTTGTCCCGGCTGACGGTGCGGTCGTCACGGCAGACCCCATCGCTATCCTTAAAGGTGCGCCCAATATGCCGGTTGCGGAAAAGTTTCTCGAATTCGTTTTATCGGAAGATGCCCAAAAGCTCTGGATGCTCCGCGATACGGATCACGAGGGCCCTAAATGGAAAGGCGGTCTAAACCGCGCGAGCGTACTGCCGGCACTCTATGATAAACTCGGCGAAAGATGCATCGTTCCAAATCCGTTCGCTATGGAAGGCTCCCCGTTTCAATACGACTCAGACAAAGGCAGCACCAGATGGGACATCGTCGACGGCCTTTTCGGTATCCTCATCATCGATTCACATAAGGATCTCGTCAATGCGTGGAAAGCGATCGGGAAATGTAAAGACCCAGCAAAACGGGATGCGGCGATTGCGGTCTTAACGAAACTGCCGATAACCGAAGCAGAGGCGATGGAATTGGCGAATGGTGCTTGGAAAGACCCGACAGTCCGCAACGAGAAAATCAAAGAATGGGGGCAATTTGCGAAAGAGAAATTCAAAGAGGCGCGGAATCTGGCAAGATAGCCTCGTTAGATAGCACCTATTTTAATGGATTGGCGGGGTTGAAAACCCCGCCTGCAGGATTAGACAGCACTAAACGCGCCGCTTTCAACGAGACTTGCAATAGCCCGTTCATTTACACCGTCCACCCGTGCACGGAAATCTTGTAGTGAGGTGAAAACACCTCCGGATTTCCGCGCTGCTAAAATGTTATCTATCACTTCATTTCCAACGCCTTTAACACCAACAAATCCATCACGGATACCGTTACCTTCAACTGTATACCCCTTCTCACTCGCGTTAATGTCCAACGGGAGCAGCTCAATTTCGACACCGAGAAAATCGGCAAGTTTTCCACATTCGGAGCGGTAGCGCGCGATTTTCTCGGCATTTCCTGATTCATCTGTCATTATCACTGCCATGAACTCGTGCGGGTAGTGCGTCTTTAGGTATGCCATACGGTATGCCAACATAGAATACGCGACAGCGTGTGATTTGTTGAAGGCGTATCGGGCAGTCGGTTCGAGCAATCCAAATATCGTCTCTGCTTCCGCTTTCGCGACCCCTTTTTTCATCGCACCTTCAACGAATTTTTCATGCTGTTCTTCAATCAATACTTCATTCGGTTTCCCTATTACACTTCGGAAGACATCTGCCTCAGCGAATGTAAAGCCTGCCGCATCGTGAGCGATCTGCATCACCTGCTCCTGATAGATACAGACACCGTAGGTGCTGCTGAGGGATCCTTCAAACGAAGGGTGTCCGTATACTATCGCTTGGACTTCATTCTTCCGATCTATGTAGTCTTGCATGGTACCAGCTTCTATTGGCCCCGGACGATAGAGTGCGGGGATTGCTGATAATTCTTCAAAATTGTCGGGTCTGAGTTCCATGACAACTCGAAACATCCCAGGAGATGTCTCTAACTGGAATAAACCAGCAATAAGACCGTTCCGGATCAGTGAATAGGTCTCCTTATCGTCGAACGGAATCTCTTCGAGTTTAATCTCGGTGCCGTGATTCGCCTTAATCATCTGGAGGCAGTCGTGTACTGTACTCAGGCTCCGTACACCGAGGGAATCGAATTTGATGATACCGACATCTTCAACGGCTTTACCTTCAAACTGTGTTGCCACTTGGTCGTGTTTGTCCTTGAAGAGCGGGACGTAATTCGTCAAGGGACCGTCTGAAATCGCGATTCCGGAGGCGTGACAAGAGACGTGCCGTTTCATACCTTCGACGGCTTTACTCATCTCAATCAACTCTCTGTTCTCTGGGAGTTCAGCGAGTGCTTGGAATTCCGGGACCTGTTCCAAAGCGTCATCAAGCGTAACTCCGGGTTTCAATGGAATCAACTCCGTCAATTTCGCGACCTTTTCACGCGGCATGTCAAGTGCACGACCGACGTTCATGATAGCGGCTTTCGGACCCAGCGTTGCAAAGGTGGCGATTTTACCGACGGAATCCGCGCCGTATTTTTTCGCGAGATATTCAATGATAGACTCACGGGCGCGGTCGGCGAAATCAATATCAATATCGGGGGATGCAAGACGCTCAGGGTTTAAGAATCGTTCAAACAGACACCCGTGATCCATCGGATTGAAACTAATCACATCGAGTGCATACAGCACGAGACTGCTGGCGGCAGAACCGCGGGCAGTGAGCGGGTAGCCCTGTTTGTGTGCATGGTTGACGTAATCGCCGACAATCAGGAAGTAGTTGGCGTGTCCGGTCTGTTTGATAATATCCAACTCGTAATCCATCCGCTGCCGGATCGGTTCAGAGAGTTCGCCGTATTTCTCGCGTAAGCCTCGGTAGCACAATTCTCGTAGATAAGTGTCGTGCGTGTACCCTTCAGGTACTTTATACTTCGGCATCGGGTCGCGTTGATAGTCGAGTTCAAGATTGCACCGATTCGCAATTTCGAGTGTGTTGCTGATCGCCTCCGGCGGATAACCCTTGAGTGCCTCCCGCATCTCGTCAACGCTTTTAAAGTAGAAGTGATTGTCGAACCGCACCCGGTCTCGGTCGTTGATGGTCTTCTTCGCCTGGATGCAGAGCAGTACATCGTGCATTCCGTGGTCGGACTTGCGGAGGTAGTGGCAGTCATTTGTACCGACGAGTGGGAGATTGAACTCTTTCGCCAGCTGCACCATCACTGGATACGCCTCAAGTTCCTTGTCAATGTAGTGGTTCTGCACTTCAACGTAGAGATTGTGTTGTCCCATGATCTCCATCAGCGTTTTGAAACTCTGAACCGCTTCGTCTCGCCGATTCGTACAGAGGAGTTGGGGCACCTGTCCGTGAATGCAGCCCGTCAATGCGATGATGCCTTCACGATGTTCACGCAAGATTTCCATGTCAATACGCGGTTTACGATAGAACCCTTCTGTATACCCGAGCGATACCAATTCCAAGAGGTTCTGGTAACCTGTGGTATCCTCAGCGAGCAGCGTAAGGTGATAGGGACCGTCCTGATCCTGCGCACGGGTTTTTCGGCTACCGGGGGCGACATAGACTTCACAGCCGATGATCGGTTTAATACCGGCATCCGTCGCTTTGTTGTAGAGTTCCCACGCGCCGAACATATTGCCGTGATCGGTCAGTGCGACGGCGGGAACGTTATGCGTAACCGCCCAGTCCACCATATCCGAAATGCGGCACGCGCCGTCGAGCATGCTATATTCGCTATGGTTATGGAGATGAACAAATTCGGAAGCGGTTTTGGAAGGCATAGAAGTACCGCTGTCAGGAGAGGTACCGTCCTGCCGAGTGGAGAAGGGTGTCGTCGGTTCACTTTGTCCGCCAATTCCTGTTGCGAGGACAGCGACATCAACAGTGTCTTCAGGTTTAGCATCACCATCTTTATAGACCAATCCAAAGAGAATCATTGCGTCGGGCGCGACATCTTTAAGGACGGTCATCGCTGCATCCAACTCATTCATCATAAAGTCTGATGGCGCGCTGATGTTGACAATCAGCCCAGGGGCATCGCCGAGTTTTTTTCCATCTAAGAGCGGTGACGAGACGGCATGTGCCATAGCGGTTTGTGCTCGGTTTTCACCCCGCGCCTGCCCTATGCCTATCGACACCCTACCAGCACCCTTCATGATGAGTTGCACATCGGCAAAGTCAACGTTAATGTCACCTGAGTCCGTAATAATTTCAGAAACAACCTTGATGCCGCGTAGGACGGTTTCATCGCTGAGATGGAACGCTTCGTTCGGTGAAGGTTCAACATCAACAGTGTCAAGGAGCCTCTGATTTGGGACCACAATAACGGCATCTGTGTGCTCTTGCAGTTCTTGGCATCCGTATTCTGCTTGTTCGGCGCGGCGTTGCCCTTCAAAACCGAACGGCAGCGTTACAACACCGATTGTCAAAGCCTCGTGTTCTCGTGCGAGGGATGCAATCAGGGGTGCGGCACCTGTCCCTGTTCCGCCGCCCATACCTGCTACGATAAAAACCAGACGCGCGTCTGCAAGCGTAGCGTCAAGCGTTTCCAAATTTTCCTCCGCAGCACTTCTCCCGATTTCAGGATTTGCATCTGCGCTGAACCCTTGTGTGGTGTCAATGCCGATCTGTATCTGTGTCGCGCCTTCAGACGTACGGAGTGCTTCTAAATCGGTATTCACAGCATAAAATTCCACTTCTTTCCAATTGGACGCTATCATCTGTTTGATGATATTGCCGCCGGCATCGCCGACCCCGAAGATTTTAAGTTTGTCTTGGACCGGCTTAGATGCCTCTTTTTCAGGTGTCATCGTTGTTCCCCCCTTAATTTCTTCAACGCCAAATTCCTCGCGCAAAAGTGCGCGAATCTGGCGGAGTCTTGTCTTGACGGTCCCCGCCGCTAGACCGAGTTCCGCTGCGATTTCGTTGACAGTCCACAACTCTAAGTAATACAACACCGCAACGGCGCGGACGCGTTCCGGCAGGTGATGCACGGCTTCTGTTACAGCGGTGCGGAGTTCTATTTCCCGAGTATGGGCAAGCACATCGCGATCAATTGTCTCTGCGAGTTTCTCCGCGCTCTGAAGGATTTCGCCTCTGTTGTGTGACTTGGCGGCGTAGTACCTTCTGCAAGTGGTGTAGGCTATTTTTCGGAGCCAAGCACCGAAGCTGCCGACTTCGCGTAAGCCGCCGATGTTTTGCCAGACTGCCACCCAAATGTCTTGAAAGATCTCTTCAGCATCTCGGATTTGGCGGGAGTGTGAGACGACCATTTGCCAAATCCGCGAACTATGGCGGGATGCGAGTTGCGCAAAGGCTGCCTCGTTTCCGTCTCGCACGCGCCGGATGAGTTCTTCATCTGTCAGATCTGTATATATCGATGAATCGTATCGCATAAAT
Source organism: Phenganax stokvisi (assembly GCA_025400075.2). Taxonomy (NCBI): domain Eukaryota; kingdom Metazoa; phylum Cnidaria; class Anthozoa; order Malacalcyonacea; family Clavulariidae; genus Phenganax; species Phenganax stokvisi. The sequence goes on from JAODVQ020495885.1 coordinate 19,150, forward strand.
AAATTCCCAATTCAGTTTTGCCAATTAGACTGTAGTTATAAAGAGGGGAATCTTTGGGAAAAGGGTTTAAAAAAATGTAAATTGTGCTTCATCCGTTTTTTAATTTTAAGATAAGTTCGTAGTCGTGTGATTTATCGCACGTCCGTGGGCGACAACGGGAGAACCATGAATGGTTTCCCTACTACGAACCAACGGCATTATCGTCGTCGGGATGCCATGTCAAACCCGACGGCTGCGACGAGTACGACACCTTTGATAATATCCTGCCATGAGGCATCCATATTTGCCATGCTCATGCCGTTGTTGAGGCTCTCCATGACGAACGCGCCTAAGATTGCGCCGAAGATGCTCCCGCGTCCACCCATTAAACTGGCACCCCCGATCACACATGCAGCGATCGCGTCTAACTCCAACAACCTTCCGGCTTCTGGACTGGCACTTCCGACCCTGGCGGTCATAACGACACCTGCGATCGCCATCAATGCACCCATCGTTGCAAATACGCGCAACGTAACGCCGCGGACGTTGACCCCGGAGAGGTACGCTGCTTCCGCATTGCCGCCGACTGCGTAGACGTAACGTCCGAAACGGGTGTGGTTCGCGATGCAATGAAATACGAACGCCAATCCAAATAGAATGCAGACCGGAAACGGGACACCCTTGTGAGCGTTCATTACGGTGATGAACACGACGATGAGTGCCGATATCCCAGCGACTTTCAATAGGAACATCGATAGAGACGTTTGCTCCGGGTTTCCGTATTGTAGTCGCGCGATGCGTTGGCGGTAAAAGCGATACCCACTGATGCCGACACCAATAACCATAAGTCCCCATCCGAGTGTCGGGGAGAGGTAGGCGTTTCCGATCGCCTTGAGCCAATTGTCGGGGAGCAGGATGGTCTCGCCTCTGGTAAATGCGAGCATCAAGCCGCGATACGCCAGAAATCCACCTAACGTGACAATAAACGCCGGGATCCGCTGATACGCCACGAGGTAACCTTGCATCAATCCAATGAGGGTCCCGATACAGATCACAACGAGAAGTGTCGCCGGAATTGATTGTCCCCAGCGCACGTGTACAATCGCTGCGATCGCACCGAGCAATCCGGCACCGTAACCGACGGATAGATCAATATTAGCGGAGACAATCACCAAAGTCATACCGACAGCGAGGATCGCTGTGACGGCGGCTTGGCGGGAGAGATTGGACAGGTTCCGAGTGCTAAGGAAGGTGCCGTTGGTCAGCAGTGTAAAAATCACCCAGACGCAGACGAGTGCCAGCACCATCGCATACATACGGAGGTTTAGTTTCTTCATGCTGATTTGAATAGGTTGTCGAAATTTTCTGTTGTGATTTTACCGATTGTTTCTATGGGGGTGTCGCGGAGTCCGGCAATCTTTTCTGCGACAGCGCGGACATAAGCCGGTTCGTTCCGCTTGCCGCGTCGGAACTGCGGTGCGAGCCACGGGCAATCGGTTTCTATTAAGAATCGATCTTCTGGAACGGCTTGCGCCACGGCTTGGATATCTTTGGCATTCGGATAAGTCACAATACCACCGATACCGATATGGAATCCGATTGCGAGGCTCCGCTGCATCAACTCGACCTCACCGGTGAAGCAGTGCAGCACGCCTCGGACTCGTCCCTGCCGCGCTTCTAAGATAGGTAGGATGTCCGTATAGGCCTCGCGGTTGTGGATAATGATCGGCATTTGCAATTCTTCGGCGAGGTCCAACTGTTGTTCAAACGCCGTTTTCTGAATAGGACGTGGTGAGAGATTGCGGTAGTAGTCTAACCCCATCTCACCGAGTGCGATTACCTTCGGGTGTTCGGCGAGTTCGCGAAAGGTTTTCAGGACATCGGATGTCAAGTCTTTTGCGTCGTGCGGATGCATCCCAACGGTGGCGTAGATATGTGTGTGTTCCTCTGCCAATGCTATCGCGCCGAGGCTGGTCTCCATATCAAAACCGATGACAAGGATGTTGGAGACTCCTGCTTGGTCCGCGCGGGCTAACACTGCATCGCGATCGCGATTGAATTGCGAGAGCTGGATATGTGCGTGTGAATCAATAAACATGATCAATATCAGGACGGACGCAATTTTGACTGCAGCCCGTTCTGTTAGATGAGAATTTTTCGGAAAACACAGTGTTTTAGTGTCACAAACTGAGAAGTTTGTGCTACAAAAGAGCAGCATGCGTAAGTCCTAAATATTTTACATCAGAGGCGTTCGGATAACGGTTTCAAGTGTATGTGCGCGGGGCGGCTGCGTCACGAGAAATAGGATTAGATCCGCCACATCCTCTGGGAGCGTGAGATGTTCAATGACATCGTCAGGATGGTTATCGCGGCGCATTTTGGTATCTACAGGTCCCGGGCAGACGACTGAGGCTTTTACGCCGTGCGGTCTCCCTTCGTTGTTCGTCGTCTCGGTGAACCCGATAACGGCGAATTTGGAGGCACAGTACGCGCCGCCGTTGGTATGTCCGAATTTGCCGGAGACGGAAGAGACATTGACGATGTGCCCCGATTTCTGCTCACACATCTGGCTGAAGATGGCTTGTGTACCGAGAAACACGCCTTTGAGATTGACTGCCATCGTTAGGTCCCAATCTTCCTCTCGGATCTTCGGGATGGGGTTGTGGATCGCTACGCCTGCGTTGTTAACGAGGATGTCCACCTTTCCGAAGATGTCGAGCGTCCGGGATACCATCGCATCAACAGAGGCTTTCGACTGAACATCGGTTGTAATAGCGAGTGCGCGTCTGCCGAGTTGTGTCACCTTTTTGGCGACAGCCGTTATTTCCGTGTCTGTCCGTGCGGCGAGGACGACATCGGCACCTTCTTTAGCGAATGCGATGGCGGTTGCGCGACCGATGCCGCGTCCGCCACCTGTGATAATTGCGATACGGTTTTCAAGTTTCACGAGTTCTCCTCAGCGTAATAGGCACACGCCGTGTGCCGTTTAACAGTGAGTTTCCTTATCATCAGGCGAGGTTACAAACCTCGCCTGCAACAGAGGTCAATACGGTTTTCAAGTTTCACGGGTTTTCCTCAAGGTAGTGTGGAACAGCCGTCAGCCATCAGCCATCGGCTGTCAGTAAGTGTCGCTAAGAGCATTCATTACACATCGCGAGCCCAGCTCGATGTTAAGTATCGCGAGCCCAGCTCGCTCCTACTGTAAGAGCATTCATTACATATCGCGAGCACAGCTCGCTCCTATTGTAAAAGCATTATCGAACTTGGTGAGCTGCGAGTTTTTGTTTATCGAACAGAATACCGTGTCCGGGACGTTCCGGTGGCGAGAAGTGACCGTCTTTAAGTACTAAGGTATCCTCAAGCACCGGATCAAACGACGGGATGTATTCGACAAAGAGCGAATGCGGTACCGCTGCGGAGAGATGCACGTGTAAATCCATCAAGAAATGCGGGGATACAGAAAGTCCGAAGCATTCCGCTGTATGGGCGACCTTCATCCACTCAGAGATACCGCCGACACGGACAGCATCGGGTTGTAAGATGTCCGCTGCGCCTTGTGCGATGTACTCCTTAAAGACGTATTTATTGTAAATCGTTTCACCGATAGCGATTGGGATGGTGGTCTTCTCTCGCAAATCGACGTGGCTATCCACGTCATCTGCCTCAATAGGTTCCTCGAACCAGAAGAGGTCGGCTTCTTCAACACGACACGCGAGTTGAATGGCTTCTCGTGCGTTCCACTTCATGTTGGCATCAATCATGAGGTAGGGTTCTTTTCCGATGGCTTTCCTGACAGCGAAGATGCGTGCCACGTCTTCGTGGAGACTGTCGCGCCCGACTTTAATCTTGATGCCTTTGAACCCTTGTTCCACAAATTCCACGGACTGCCTGACGAGTTCGGCTTCGGAGAGATGGAGCCATCCGCCGTCTGTGTTGTAGACAGGAACTTCGGACCTCGCGCCGCCAAGAAGTTGGTAAAGCGGTAACTCGGCACGTTTTGCCATGAGGTCCCAGAGTGCGATGTCTACCGCTGCCATGCCTAAACCGACGATACCGCCTCTGCCGACCCAGTGCGTCTCCATCCACATCCGGTTCCAGATGCGGTCGATGTTGGCGGCATCCTCTTCAAGGAGGATCGGCGTGAGGTAGGCATCCATAATCTGTTTGATGGCTGCGCCGCCTTTGCCGATGGTGTAAGAGAACCCCGTGCCAACAACGCCGTCTTCATCTTCTATCTCAATGAAAGGGAACTCCATAGAGACAAAGGCTTGGATGGCATCCACACGTTCAACTTGCGGTGGGATGTCGTAAAGAGAGGTGCGAACTGCTTTAATCTTCATTTTTTAAATTTTCCTTGCGGTTAAACAAGGTGAAATTACTATTTGACGGGCTTTTCTTAAATCCGTATCTAATCTTCGGATGGAAAAGCTATTGCTTTAAGTTCTCAATCATCGCCATTAATTTTTCGATGCAGATACGGGAGGCTTCTTCACCGGCTTCGGAGAAGGCTTGTCCACCCGGTCTGTTGAGGAGATCATCGTCAATTTTGAGTGTCGGTCGCCAGTGCGTTTCGAGGCAGAGATGTCCTTCATAGCCGTCATCAATGAAGGCTTGGAGCTGCCCTTGCCAGTCAATGACACCGTCTCCAACAGGAACGGATTCCATCTCACCGGTATCGGGGTTCGGACCTGCGTCCTTGAGGTGTGCGTGGATCATCGTCGGTTTCATGCGATTGTATGCGTCAGGATATGGGGTTTCGCCGTCTTTGGCGTGCGCTTCGTTTGCGGGGTCCCAGATCCCTCGGATGTTCGGAGAATCGATCTGTTCGATAAATTCCGCTGTAAGTTTGGCAGTGCTAAGCGAGGTCGTAGATTCGTTTTCCATGCCGAGGACGATGCCTTCGCCATCTATGATCCGACGCGGTTCGTCGTAAGCAGCGATAACTTCGTCCCAACGTTCCTCAGTCTCGCCGGTATCCCAGAAGACGAAGGTACGGATAAGGTTCACGTCAAACGCCTTTGCTGTGCGGATACACCCTTTGAGTATATCAAGGTGTTCTTTGCGTTCTTCAGCGTTGTCCATATCGCATTTAAAAAATGGGGACGCAACGCCGATGATTTCGATGTCGGTGCCGTCGAGCAGACGCTTCATCTCGTCGATGTCGGTGTCGGTGAGTTGGTGTGGGAGTTTATCCCATACAGACCGAATTTCGATGGAGTGTAGGTTGAAATCTTTCACAAAATTGACAACGGTGGCGAAGTCCTGCGAGACTTCGTCGCCGATAAGGCCGAGTTTAAACATAATCGTGTATCTCCTTTGAAACTTTTAGGGTATATTAGCACAGTGCGACGTTAATAGCAAGTAGGATTTTCGTAAAAAAGTTTGTGATGTGATTCCGTTTCTATGGTATGCTTATATAACAAAATCCGATCTTTATGTGTCCAAGCATAAAGGAGGTAAACAATGAAAATCACAGGTTTTGAATACCGCACGGTTTCCATCCCGTTTATTCCTGCGATAGAAGAACACTGGCCCATGGAGTATCCGACGACATTGGTTTGGGTACACACAGATGAAGGGCTGACGGGATTGGGTGAGAGTAATTCTCTACATAGCGATATTACGGATCAAGCCGATGCGATCGCTGAAAGATACGTCGGCAAAAACCTCTGGGATATCGATCTATCGTCTGAGTCGTTCACCTTCCAGTCTGCTTTTTACGATTTGGCGGGACAGGCGTTGGGTGTGCCTGCTTATAAGTTAATCGGTGAGAAACATCGGGATCGCGTTGAACTCGCCTATTGGTCGCCACCGATGCCTCCGGAGGTGACAGCGGCGGAGTCGGAACGCGCTGCGAATCTCGGTTTCCGGGTGCATAAACTCAAGGCACGGAAGGCGACTATCGTCGAAACGGCACGCTTAACGGAAGCTGCGTGCGGATCGGATTTCCAGATTCGTGTCGATCCGAACACAGAATTCGGAGACCTGGAGACTGGGCTCCGGCTCGCAGAGGAGCTGCTCCCGTATAACATTGAAGTCTATGAAGACCCGATCCGATTTGAGGATTTGTCTTGGTATCGTGAGATGCGCGATAAGGTGGAGGTGCCTGTTGCACGGCACATCGGGGGACCGCAGGAGATTTTGAGGAACATCCGTGCGGACGCGGTGGATGCTATCAATACGGCGGGGAACGTCGCGGGGCTTCGGAAGAGTGCTGCCGTTGCTGAAGCCGCGGATTTGCCGATCTGGGTGCAGATTTTCGCCTTCGGCTCATGTGTCGCCTCGACCTTTGCTGCACATATAGCATGCACAATACCGAACTGTACGATGCCGATTGACGAACTCCCACATATCCGTATTGATGATCTCTCTGGCGGTAGTATGGACTTGTCTAACGGCGCAATCAACCTGACAGATACACCGGGATTGGGTATCCATCTTGATATGGAGGCTGTTGAACGGTATCGGATTCGTTAGGCGGTTATCTGTAACTCTGCAACCTTTCGGACACACGGAATAGTGCCGCTTGTGAGTTCAGTATAAAGGTCAAGAAGATTTTCCTCAAGTGCTGCCAATGTTTCCGCTTGCGTCCAATAATCGGGGTATGCCTCAAGGTAGCCAAGAAACATGTCCTCATCTTGCCAATAAATGTACTTCTGCGTTTCCATAGATAGCACCTACCAAATAGGGAGTAATCCCCAGACATTTACTTTTGCGTATTGGTAATTATACCATCTGAATTATTACAAATCAAGATTTATTTTCAAAATAGTTTACAACGCTGGCAACTTTCCCACAACCTCCACTGTTTTTAAGCTGACGGTGATGACGCGGGCGATGAGGTCTACGATGTATTGCGGTAACCGCGGGGTTTTGATGTATTTGAGTTCATCATATTTCGGAACGGATTCGTAGGTGACGTGGAGGTCAGCTAATGCGCTGCCTGCGTTGGCAAAACCCCAGAAGTCTTCGGCAAACGGGATATGCGGAAGGTCGCGCTTGAGGTTCGCTTGATACTTTTCGCGATAGTCGGGGTGGTGCAGGAGTCCGTAGGTATAGTGGAAGATGTCCCATTTGGTGATGGTGTCGTCGCCGTAGTGGGTTCGAAATTCTGCCAATGCCCAATCGGTTCCTGTTCTTAAATTCATTTGCAATGGCGGTGAGAAATGTGATAGAATAGCATTAATTGTAGCGTTGCTTATGGAGGAGAACTGATGGATTATACAGCACTGCGGTTCCCACACCGTCAGCAAGAAGAGATTGATATGATATTGTCTGAGGCTGCCGAGCGTGCCGGTGGCGTGAATACCGATGCTATCGTACGCAGCCTACAAGAGCTCGCCACGGACGATTCGGATACCTGCTCCCGCTTTTCAGAAATCGTCATCCCTGTGTTAGCAGCCGCCCTGAATTCACCGAATCCTGAAACCGCCCTAAACCATTTTTCCCGATTTTCGGAAGTCGTGTTCAACCGTAGATGGCTCTACCGACTCCTACAAGACGCTCCGTTCCTTTTGAATCCAGTCATTTTCTGTTTCGGTGCGTCGCGGTACCTGTCTGAAACGCTCATCCGCAACCCGGAATATTTCTATGATATTATCGATGCAAATGTGATGGGGACGGTGAAGACTTCCGAGATGATGTACGAAGAACTTAGGCGATCGCTTTCGTATTTCGAGTCGGTGGATCAGAAACTGCGTGTCCTTCGACGCTATAAACGGCGTGAGATGCTCCGTATCGGATTGTGCGATCTGCTTAAGGCGATGGATGTCAAGACGACGACTTGGGAGTTGAGCAATCTGGCAGAGGCAGCGTTGCAACACTGCTATGAGATCGGACGCGATCAGGTTATGCAACCGAAGTACGGAACACCGCTGAATGAAGACGGTGGCGCGTCGTGCCGTTTCGCGATTATCGGTATGGGGAAACTCGGTGGCTATGAACTGAACTTTAGTTCGGACATCGACCTTATCTTCGTGTACTCGGACGACGCGAAGACGGATACCGGTACTGAGAATAGCGAATATTTCGCACGATTCTGCGAATTCATCATCAAGGCGATGAGCGAGATTACGCCGGAGGGTTACGTGTTTCGGGTTGACATCCGTCTGCGTCCGGAAAGCAGTGCGGGTGTGATTATCCGTTCGATGGAGAGTTATGAAAGTTACTACGAAGGCTGGGGTGACCTGTGGGAGCGTCAGGCGTTAATCAAAGCGCGTCCGGTCGCTGGCGATATGGCGTTTGGTGCCGAGTTTATCCGTATGATCCATCCGTTTGTGTATCAACGCTATCTGGACGGTGTCACGCTTGGGGAGATTAAGGCGGACATCGGACGCACTAAAGTACGGATAGAGGAGCGGCTGGTCGGTGAAGGTGCGAATCTCGAAAAACATGTTAAACTCGGTCCGGGGGGTATCCGCGATATTGAGTTCACGGTGCAGTGTTTGCAGATGATTCACGGTGCGAAGCGGAAATCGCTGTGTTCACATAACAGTCTCGAAGCGATCTCGGCACTCAAGGGGAACGGGCTGCTGACAGCGGAGGATGCAGACACGCTCGCGACTGCGTATCGGTTCTTACGCTCCGTTGAGAACGGTATCCAAGTTGAAGCGGATCAACAGCGCTATTCAATCCCGGAGAGAGCGGCTGAAGAGCGTGAGCTTGCGCGACGTGTCGGCTACGCGCATACACCGGGGGCGGATGCGTTGGTCGCATTTCGGGAGGATTACCGGACGCATACCGAACGCGTGCGCGCTATTTTTCAGAAGATTACGGCAACGACGATAGAATCCGAAGACGGGCTTGACATCAGCGTTCTGCTTTCCGAGGAGGATCCGAAACAGTTAGAGACGTTTTTAAGTGCGTTCCGTTTTGAAAACGTGCGGGAGTCGCAGCGTCTCCTCAGGCGGCTTGCAAACGGCGGTGAAGGGATCCAATTCTCACCGAGCGTCAGACGGACCTTTTTCAAGCTTGCGCCGACGCTCTTAAACGTTTTACGGGATTCCCCGAACCCGGATATGGCACTCCGCTATCTCTCAGCATTTACGGATAAGGTCGGTGCGCGGAGCAGTTACTACACGATGTTCGCCGAGAAACCGTCAACGCTTGAAGTGCTCACGCGTGTCTGCGGTACGAGTCTCTATCTCGCGGATATGCTCATCGCGAGTCCGGAACTTTTTGATTTACTAACGGTGCCGACGTTGGTGGAACGTTCTAAAACGCTTGCTGAGAAACAGTCGGAGGCGTTCCAAATTGTTGCAGAGGCACCAGCGGGGCGAACCTTTCCGACACTGCGGCGGTATAAAAACGACGAGATTTGGCGGATCGCTTTAAGGAATATCCTTGGGCACGCGACACTTCCGACGACGACGGAAGAGCTCTCCGATCTTGCAGAGGCTGTGTTGCAAGCGATCTATCTCGAAATTGAAGCCGAACTTCGTGAGGCACACGGAACGCCTCTGAACCCGGACGGCACACCGGCGACCTTCGCTATCGTTGCGATGGGTAAGTTCGGCGGACGCGAACTGAACTTCAGCTCCGACTTAGATGTGATGTATATCTATTCGGAAGACGGGGAAACGACGGAAGGCATGCCGAATGTAGAGTTCTTCGCGGCTGTCGGGTTGGAGTTGGTCAACCGGCTTGCTGGGAACCAGGGGATGGGTATCTATGAAGTCGATCTACGGCTGCGTCCGTACGGAACGGGGGGTGCAATCGCGCTGTCGTTGGCGGGATACCAGAATTATTACGAGAACAGGGCGGAAGTCTGGGAACGTCAGGCGTTAACGCGGGCGCGTGTTGTCGCTGGCGACATCGAAGGAGTTGGGAACCGATTTTTGGAAATTGCACACGGCTTCTGCTATGGGGGTTCACTTACATCCGAGGACATCGCGCAGATTGTACATACACGGAAGCGGAAAGAGGCGCAAGCCACTCGGAGACCTACGACTCGACGCAGAGGCCGCAGCAGAACGCAGGCACCGATTGCGAATGTCAAATCGGGATACGGCGGACTGGTCGATATCGAATTCGCTGTGCAAACGCTTCAGCTCGTACACGGTGGAGAAGCACCCTCTGTACGTGTGCAAAATACACCGCTCGCGATTGCGAAGTTACACGACATCGGCGTGCTGACGGCGGCGCAGCGGGATGGGTTGTCGGAGGCGTATCTATACCTTCGGCGTGTTGAGAATGCGTTGCGGATTGTGCACGATCGCGCACTCGACGCGCTGCCGAAAAACCGGACAGAATTGGCGCAGCTCGCACGACGGCTCGGATACGAGGAGACCGAAGACACATCTATCGTGGACGCATTTTTACAAGATTACGGGAAGTGGACGGAGATGACGCGTTCGCTTTTTAATGAGATTCTGGTTGATTGAACTATAAATATACCATTATTATTTAACCAAAAATCCTATCTCCGAAAAACCAACCGATTCCAGCACCTATGAGAATCAAGAGAAATAGCAGCACTTTAAATGCTCGACCACGCTTTGAATTTTCAAACATCTGTATTTCTTCCTTATACTCTACCTTATATCTCTTTAAAGCAGGTCTATACCAAGATACCGAAGCCAAAAGTGCTGCGAGTCCGAGGATTGATACAACTACTAAAAGGAGTTTCTCTGTCCCAGGTGAAATAGGTGAGATTTGCAGATTGGGGATTAGCCTATAAAACAGGATTCCGATAGCAGCGAAGAGCAAGACAAGCAGAAACATCGTTGCCCGCATAAAATTTCTCAACACCTGTTTCTTTTCTGTGGCGTGTCCGTTTTCCATATTGACATGCTCCTTTGTTGGAAGGTTTCTACAGCATTGTAACATAAGTCCAAAAAAAGGTCAAGAAAGGCTGAAAATTTCGCTTGAGAAATCGTGATGAACCTGTTAGAATATATGCCAATTCTTTTTGGTGTAGGGAGAAAATCTATGATATTTGGACAAGGAACACATCAGTACACTGTACACGAAAATTGGTGGACGCTTCCAGAAGGCTGGGAATTCGGTTGGATTCCTGCTGTGGCGGTTGACTCACAGGATCGCGTCTATGTCTATAGTCGAAGCGAACACCCGATGGTCGTTTTCGATCGAGACGGTAATTTTATTGATTCCTGGGGCGATGACATCCTCAAGGATGCGCACGGGATTTTCATCGATGGCGACGATAACATCTATTGTACGGAACGCGAAACGCACGTCATGCGCAAATTTAATACCGCTGGGGAATTGTTGATGACGCTCGGTACACCGGATGTCGCGGGTGCGGACGGTGAACCTTTCAATCTACCGACAGATTTGGCACTCGGCCCCGATGGCGAGATGTATATCAGCGATGGATATGGGAACGCTCGCGTCCATAAATACTCGCCCGATGGCGAACTCATCAAATCGTGGGGGCAACCTGGTACAGGTCCCGGTGAATTTGATCTACCGCACTGCGTCAGAGTCGATCCCCGCAACAGACTTATGGTTGCCGACAGGGAGAACAATCGTATCCAGTTCTTCACACTCGACGGCGAGTATATTGAAGAGTGGGGCGACTTACTGCAACCCGACACGATCTATATCGACGATGACGATCTCGTCTATATTGCTGAGTTGGGGCAGCGGGTTACGATCATGACCCTCGACGGCGAGGTTATTTCGCAGTGGGGTAGCGAACGCGGGAGCACGGTTCCGGGTGAGTTCTTCGCATGTCCACACGGTATCTGGTTGGATTCACACGGTGATATATACGTCGGCGAGGTTCAAGCGGACGCACGTCTGCAAAAATTCATTCGGCAAGGATAAAAGTTAACAGTTGTCAGTTGTCAGTTAAAGAGGCATCTTGTGGTAGTAGCAGGAAAGGTAACCGCTACAGTGTATTAACCAGGACAGACGCAATTTTGACTGCAGCCTGTTCTGTTAGATGAGATTTTGCGGAAAACACAGCGTTTTAGTCGCACAAACTGGAAGTTTATGCTACAAAAGAGCAGTATGCGTAAGTCCTAAAAAGGTCGAAGTATTAGTGTATTAACCAGGACGGACGCAATTTTGACTGCAGCCTGTTCTGTTAGATGAGATTTTGCGGAAAACACAGCGTTTTAGTCGCACAAACTGGAAGTTTATGCTACGAAAGAGCAGTATGCGTAAGTCCTAAAAAGGTCGAAGTACCATGGCAGAAAGACCCTCATTTTTCGAGAAAGTGAATACGGATTTTGACAGGGCTGCGCGATTCACTGACTACCCGCGCGGTTTATTGGAGCAGATAAAAATCTGTAATAATTCCTGTCATTTCACGTTTCCGCTGAAGCGGGACGATGGGACGATTGAGACGATCCACGGTTGGCGTGCGGAGCATAGCCATCATAAACTCCCGACGAAAGGGGGGATCCGTTATAGTACGCTCGTTGATGAGGACGAAATTATGGCACTCGCGGCACTGATGACGTATAAGTGCGCGATCGTTGATGTCCCGTTCGGGGGTGCGAAGGGTGGTATCCAAGTCGATAGGAATCAGTATTCAGCAAGCGAACTCGAACGCATTACGAGACGTTATACCTACGAACTGATCCAGAAAAATTACATTGGGCCGGGGGTAGACGTGCCTGCACCGGATTTTGGGACGAGTGAAACCGAGATGACATGGATTTTCGATACATACACCACGATGGCACCCGATAAACTTAATGCGATTGCGTGCGTCACAGGTAAACCGATCGAACAGAACGGGATTCTGGGGCGGAAGGAGGCGACCGGACGCGGTGTCGTCTACGGTTTACAGGAAGCGTGCAGCATCGCAGCGGATATGAAACCGTTAGGGTTGACACCGGGGCTGAGTGGTAAAACGGTTGTTGTACAAGGTTTCGGGAATGTCGGGTATCATGCGGCGAAGTTCTTAATGGAGGCGGATGCCAGCGTGATCGGTATTACTGAACGGTATACCGGTATCTATAATCCACACGGTTTCGATATCGAAAAAGTCGCGACGTATCGTGAGGAAACTGGGTCTATCCGCGGGTATCCGAGCGCGACCTCCATTGAGGATCCAAACGAAGGGTTGGAGTGGGCATGTGATATACTGGTGCCTGCTGCACTTGAGAACCAACTCACTGCGGAGAATGCGCCTCGGATTCAAGCTGCGATTATCGCGGAAGCAGCGAACGGACCGACCACACCAGCAGCAGATGCGATCTTTCAAGAACGCGGGATTATGGTAATACCGGATACTTACCTGAACGCGGGTGGTGTTACCGTGTCCTACTTCGAGTGGCTTCGGAATCTCTCACACGTGCAGCTCGGACGGCTCGGCAAACGGTTTGAAGATAGTACGCAGCGAGCGATGCTTCAGGCTGTTGAAAAAGCGACCGGCTATCAATTCTCGGACGATGAACGTCAGTTAATACACGGTGCCGATGAGGAAGATTTGGTGAACTCTGGACTTCAGGACACGATGATCCGCGCCTATCAGGAACTCCGTGAGACCCGTATGCAACACAGAAAGAAAAATGATAATATGAATTGTAGAACTGCGGCATTTATTAATGCCATCCATAAAATCGCGCAGTCGTATATGCAGCTGGGAATTTTCCCGTGAAATAGTTATCAGTTTTCAGTCGTCAGTTATCAGTTACCTTCTTGTGGCGGTTGCTTTTGTGATAACTGTCATACGTTGACTCCTCACTGAAGACTGACAGCCAATAGAGGGAGGAGACATGATCGCTTTAAGTGTCAATGTAAACAAAATTGCAACCTTAAGAAATTCACGGGGCGGCGATATTCCGGATGTGCTCACTGCTGTCGATACTTGTGTCGATGCCGGTGCGCAAGGTATCACCGTCCACCCGCGTGAAGATGAACGCCATATCACACCTAAAGACGTTACGGACATCGCCGAACGATTAAAAGAGATCAATACGCAAAAAACACCCACCATCGAATACAATATTGAAGGCGATCCGAGACCCGACCTTATTGATAGTGTGCTACGTACGAAACCGACGCAATGTACGCTTGTCCCTGTCGTCGCGGGCGAGATTACCAGCCATACGGTTTGGGACATCCGTAAAGATGGCGAGCTGCTGAAACCGATCATTAGAGCCTTGAAGGGTGCCGGTATCCGTGTGAGTCTGTTCAGCGGGACGGACCCCGAACAGATAGCGAGAGTGCTTGACATCGGTGCGGACAGGATTGAACTGTATACGGCACCTTACGCGATGGCAGCAACGGAAGTGGAGGTCCAACGCGAATTCGGGTTGTTGGAGACAGCATCAGCAAAAGCAGTCGAGTTAGGACTTGGTGTCAATGCCGGACACGATCTGAACCTCGATAATCTGCCGTTGATGCAGAAGTTAACAGGACTGCTCGAAGTTTCTATCGGGCATCACCTCATGGCAGACGCGCTCTACATCGGCATGGACGCTGCTGTGAAAGCGTACCGACGTGCGCTGGGGCAGCAAGTCAGATGACATCACATAAGACGTGTGCTATTTTTGATTTAGATGGCACGATTATCCGTGCCTCCTCAGAGCAGGTTTTTCTCTCAACGCTACTCAGTCAGGGTGAGGTCCCGACATCCAACCTGTTCGCATGGGCTGCCCATTTTCTGAAGGTTAAGTCGCTGTCGGTGGCGAAAACGAACAAAGTCTACTTGCGTGGCTTGTCGGTGCAACCGGTTCAGGAGATTGTGCGCCGTTGTTTCGTTGAGGTCCTGCGTCCGAGCATAGCGCCGCACATCTCCGAATTGATACACGCACACCGCGCCGAAGGACGGACGGTTATCCTGATGTCGGGTTCGTTGTCTATCCTCGTCCGTCCCTTTCACGAGCATTTTGAAACCGATTTGATGGTCGCACACGAACTCGAAGTGGTTGACGGACGGTTCACGGGGCAGCGGAGCAGTGTGCACCCCTACGGCAAAAATAAGGCGACACTTGCCGAACAACTCGCAGCGGAGCACGGGTTCGATCTCAGTCGTTCTTATGCGTATGGCAACCACCACACAGACGCGTATAAACTGGCACTGTTCGGACACCCGGTTGCCGTTAATCCCGACCGAAAACTATGGAAAATCGCGACAGAGAATGGATGGCAGGTCGTGGAGTGATTGACACAATGCGCCTTGAAAAATATATCGCCACTTCAGGTATCGCCTCTCGTCGTGCGGTGAAAAAGCGCATCCGTGCCGGGTTGGTTACCGTCAATGGCGAACCGATCTTCGTGCCGGGGCATCCGATTGATGTAGAGACGGATATTGTTGCCTTTGACGGGCAACCGGTTGAACCGCTGACGGAACACCTCTATCTGATGCTGAACAAGCCGCCGGGGTATTTGACGACCCGCCGCGATGAACGGAACCGTCCGACTGTCATGACCCTCGTCGCTGACCTACCTGATAGCATTTATCCGGTCGGACGTTTGGATTTAGAGACAGAGGGGCTGCTCCTCTTCACGAACGACGGTGATTTCGCCTATCGGTTGCTACATCCGAGCCATGAGATTGAGAAGACGTATCTGGTGTGGGTAAAGGGGGTACCGAACGGGACGGCAATTCAACGGTTGCGTCAAGGTGTCACGATTCCGAGTGGGAAGACGGCACCAGCGAAGGTTAAACGTTTAAAAACGGGTAGAGATGAAGCGTCAACGCAGTTTGAAGTGGTGATTCACGAGGGTAAGAAACGGCAGGTACGCCTGATGTTTAAAGCGGTCGGGCATCCGGTTATCCGTTTGAAGCGGACCCGGATCGGGAATTTGCGGCTGGGTCGTCTCCCGCAAGGAGAATATCGGTTTTTGACTGAGTCGGAGATTGTGGCGTTAATGGGATTGTAGCGGATTTAGGGCGGGGTTAGAAACCCCGCCTGCAAAGGACGTGAACGGGTTTTAGGATTGGCGGGGTTAGAAACCCCGCCTGCAAAGGACGTGAGTTTGCAGTTAGGAAGATGCGGACGTTACTCGTTGGTTCCTGCTAACTGTTTTACTCGGGTCAACATCGCCTCAGCGTTCTGTTTCATAATAGCGTCGTCGGTATGATTGACTAATTTATCAAGTACCGAGATAGCACTGTCATAATCCTCGCTGAGTGCATAGGTGACACCGAGGTAATATTGTGCGGGTTGATTGAGTTCGCTGTTCGGGTACGCGTCTACCACAGTTTTGAAGTGGAGGATCGCCTTTTCATAATACATTGCCATCGCTTCAGCGTCTTGAGCGGTTTCACCCTTTGTGGCATAAGCGAGTCCGAGTTGGTTGTGTAAGTTCGGAATCAACCCTGTGCTATTTTCGGGGTCGAGTTGAATGGCTTTCTCACTGAAGGGCAATCCTTTTTCCAGTTGCATCCGTTCAAAATAAGTCAGTGCGACTTGTGCGTTCAGTTTTGGGTCTTCCGGCATTTCCTCGAGTTCAGCGAGCTGCGCCATGAAGACTCTCTCTTTTTCTAAAGAAGCCTCCATAATCGGTGAGAACTGTTCGGGTGGCATGAACCCGGAAGCCTTCTGGATGAGTCCGCCATCAGGACTAATGAACAGGACTGCTGGAAAAGCGGTGACACCGTATCGGCTTCGCGTCTCTTCATTGATGGGACGTTCTTTAATCTCTGGGTTGACTTTGACGGGTACAAATTTCTCCGCGAGCTCGATAATTCGGGCATCTGTAAACGTTTCGGCATCCAGCCGATCGCAGAACCCTCACCAATCGGTATAGAAGTCCATCATTATCGGTTTTCCGGTTTCTGCGGCTTTGGATAGACTTTCTTCAACGGACTCGCTCCATTGGATTTGCGCGTGTGCGGCGGTTGCCAACACCGTGCCTACTATTAACAGTAAAGCACCGAGTGAGATGCGGTGAGAAACAGCGTTAAACATGGTTTTCTCCTTAGATTCGTTTTTAGATTAATGGCTGTCAGCTATTAGCCGTCAGCAATCAGGACGTAAGTTTCGGACGCTATTCTTCTGTTTTAGCGTCCTCGTTTTGTTCGAGTGCGGCTGCGCGGGTCGTTTTGCTCGATAGTGTTGTCCGACATTTGAAGCAGGTGACAGTAATTCTGACGAGTTCTTTCTGTCTACCGATAGCGGACTGTTTCTGTTCGGTTTGTACGTGCCGCTGACAGCGGGGACACCACTGTTGTTTTGCGCCTAACATAAATCATAACTCCTCTGCGATGCGGTGTCTTCCGCTTGCAAGTATAGACACACCACACCGCGATAAAAGTTCATTTATAGTGAAACGAAAAAATATTAGGGCACTCCTTTGCACGACGGGCAATGAATTGCCCTACTACGAACGAGTATTTGTTAAAGGTTAGGTGCCCACATAATTCTAAGTTTTACTATAACATTATCAGGACGGACGCAATTTTGACTGCAGCGTATTCTATTAGATGAGATTTCTCGGAAAACCCAGCGTTCTGGTAGCACAAACAAGGATGTTTATGCTACAAAAGAGCAGCATGCGTAAGTCCTAATTATTTTCCGACACAGAATTGGGCAAAAATTCTATCGAGGATATCTTCAGTCGTCGTTTTACCGACGATGTCCCCGAGTCCGTCGAGACTGATCCGTAGATCGACCGCGACGAGTTCTGGTGGCATCCCGTTTTCGAGGCTCTCTATGGCATAATTGAGTGCTTCGTTTGCGCGTCGGAGTGCCTCTTGATGGCGTGCGTTCGTCACAATCGGCGATTCACCGATAACGAATTCTCCGCCGAGCAGCACCTCAGAGACAGTCGCTTTCAGTGTGTCGAGTCCTTTGCCGTTTGGGATCGCCGTTTCGACGAGCCGTTTTTTCGGGCAGTGTGCGAGGATTTCGGTTGCCGATGTCAGCACCGGTAGGTCAACCTTATTCAGAATAAGAATCGCTTTTGACGCTTGCGCGACCTGTAAGAGTTCACGATCGGCATCGTTGAGCGGTTTCGATGCGTCGAACATCAGCAGTAGCAGTTCTGCGCTATCAAGTACGGCTTTGCTGCGCTCGACCCCTTGTTGTTCTACGACATCCTCTGTGGCTCGGATTCCGGCGGTATCAATGAGTTTCAGTGGGATCCCACCGATATTAATCATCTCCTCAATTGTATCGCGCGTTGTGCCGGGGATGTCGGTAACGATTGCGCGTGTCGTTCCGAGGAGTGCGTTCAGCAGGCTCGATTTTCCGACGTTTGGTTTACCGAGTATTGCGACGTTAACGCCCTCGGTGATAAGTCTGCCCTCGGTAGCGGTTTCGAGGAGTGTGGTTAAGTCGTTCTGAACCGAGCGTGCGGTTTTGCGTTGTGTTTCCACCTTCATAAAATCGAGGTCTTCTTCGGGGAAGTCGATAGATGCCTCGACTTCTGCGAGGAGTGCTGCGATTCGGTCGTTGAGATCGTTGACGGTATCTGAGAGTTTTCCGGCGAGTGCTTCAATAGCGATTTTTCGGCTCAGATCGGTTTTCGATGCGATGAGTTCCGCGACCGCTTCGGCTTGTGCGAGGTCAAGTTTTCCGTTTAGGAAGGCGCGTTTTGTAAATTCGCCGGGTTCCGCGATGCGTGCGCCGTTTTTTACCACAAGATCTAAGACAGCGGTGAGCGGTATGATTCCGCCATGGCAGTTGAACTCGACGATGTCTTCGCCGGTGTAGGTTTTCGGGGCGCGCATGACCCCGAGCAGGACTTCGTCAATCACTGCATCGGATGCCGATGTATCGACGACATGTCCGTAGGTAAGGGTATGCGTCGGCAGTTGTATCGGCGGTTGCTTGCCTGGGGATCGGAACAATTCAGTAGCGATCGGTAGTGCGAGGGTTCCGCTGACTCGGACGATGCCGATGCTGGCTTCACCGCGTGCGGTTGCGATAGCTGTGATGGTGTCGTGGAATTTCATCTTGTTGTTGTAACGACGACGCGGCGCATATCACCTTCGCCTTGGCTGTAAGTAGAGACGATCTCATCCTCTTTTAGTGCGACATGGATGACGCGTCGATCGCGTGCAGACATGGGTGCGAGTACAACATCCCTGCGGGTATATCTGACCTTATCTGCGACCTGGTTCGCCATTTCAATGAGTCGTCCCTCTCGTCGTTCGCGGTAACCTTCGGTATCGACGAACACCCGTTTTTTTGCGAGCGAAATTTTATTGACGATACAATTGAGGATACGTTCAATCGCGTCGAGGGTCTGTCCGTGTTTCCCGATAAGCAGCGCGGGGTTGTCGGTAAGGATATTCAGGTGCGTGCTGCCGTCAACGTAGGCTGCTTCAACTTTTGCGTCAACTCCGATTCGGGAGAGAATTTCCTTTAGGATTGTCTCAGGTGCGGCGGAGACATCCTGTTTGAGGGTGGCTCGGATTTTCGCGGGTTTTGCGCCGAAGCTTAATATCCCTTTTGCTGGTTCATTGATGATGTCGATTGTAACCTGTTCGCGTGTCGCCTCAAGTTCGCTGAGTGCGTTTTCGATTGCTTCCTCCACTGTTTCGCCTTCGGTTTCAATATAGTGTTGCACAGGTGGTGTCCTCCTCGTTTATCGTAGATTCTGTAATTATTTCACAGTGGCGGGGTTAATGAAAATCAAAATATTAATTCGGTAATTTATTAGCGAAGCCGAGTGCGGTTGGAAACCGCACCTACCGGGCCTGGGGTGAATTAGAATTACCGATTAGCGGCTTTACACTGTTAATTAGATTATGAGTTCCGTTTTTGTCTGGGGTTATTCCGTTTTTTTTCATCGACGACGACGATCTCATCTTCATCTTTTGCGTAGCGGTTTTGGAGGTACTGTTGTGCGACGGTAAATACGTTGTTGCATAACCAATAGAGTACAAATCCGGATGCCCAGTTGTAGAAGATGAAGATGAAGATGAGGGGCATGAATTGCATCAATTTCATTTGCATATTGTCGGTCGCTGGTGCCATATTTCCGACGAATTTCTGTTGGAGCCACGTTGTCAAACCGTTGATAATCGGCAGTAGGCGTATTGCGTCAATCTGTGTGATGATTAAGGGGATCGTGAAAGGCAGTTCGATGAGCGTATCGGGTGCTGAGAGGTCATCAATCCAGAGCATGAAAGGTGCGCCGCGGAGTTCGACGGCACTTCCGAGGAGTGCGAAGAGTGCCCAGAAGATCGGGATTTGTGGGAGCCACGGGATGCAGCCGCCGAGCGGGTTGACCCCGTTCTCTTTATAGACGCGCATTGTTGCGCGGTTGAGTTTCTGTGGGTCGTCTCTGTACTTCTCCTTCAATTCGAGGAGCTGCGGTTGGAGTTTCTGCATCTTCTTCATCGACTTATGCGCCTTGTGCGTGAACGGATAAGAGAAGATTTTCACGAGTGCTGTCAATAGGATAATTGAGATGCCGTAGTTCCCGAAGATATTGTGAACGCCTTTGAACACCCAGAGCATCCCCCATGCGATGGGTGCGAAGAATCCGAAGTCGATAATTTTGGAGAGGTTTAGCAGTGTTTCCGGTGTTTCGGGTGTATTCCGTGCTTCTATTGTCTTTAAGATGGTATCGTCTTTCGGACCGATATAGAGTCGGAAGGTGTCGGCTCGTTTCTGTTGCGGTTGTAAATAAAAAGTGGGTATGACGAGTGAAGCTGTTTCCGTCGGTGCGATGACGGTGATATCGGTTGCTGCGTTTGCCTGCGGTGTCTCTGTTAACCGATATGTTGCTGCGAGCTGGTGGTCAGGGATCATCAGTGCGCTGAAGTACTGGCTATCCATGCCTGCCCATCGGACGGTCTCTAATGCTCTCTCCGGTTTGAGTTGTCGTTCGGGTTTGCCGTTGCCGATATAAACCTTCGCGCCTTCTTTTCCGTGCCGTCCGCGTTTCCCGCTCCTCTTTTCGTAAGGCAGCAGATCGGCGTTGATCCCGCGTCCCCACTGCAGTTCATATCCGTTAGCGAGTTCATTACTGCCCATAAGCA
Organism: Phenganax stokvisi; assembly: GCA_025400075.2. NCBI lineage: Eukaryota > Metazoa > Cnidaria > Anthozoa > Malacalcyonacea > Clavulariidae > Phenganax > Phenganax stokvisi. The sequence continues at coordinate 39,992 of JAODVQ020495885.1, forward strand.
TCGGTGCCTCGGAGACGTTCTGGAAAGCGATGTCCATATCGACGTAATAGGTATCCGGGTAGAAGGTGAACTGCTTTGCGACCCATAATTTGTCGCCAATTGTTGTGGTAAAGGTGAGTGTCTCAGCGTTTTGTCCACCTATGATGTTGAGTTCGGATTTATCGGTTTTCCAAGTTGCGCGGAGTGCGTCGAGTGTGAGTTGCGCGCTCCCGAATTTCAGTGCGAGGCAGCTGAGTGCGTTCTCAGGAATCAGGTTCAAAGGTGCGCCTGCCGGGTCTGATCGGTCAGGAAACCGGTTGAGTCGCCACTGCTTTGCGATTCCGAGTTTTTCGTTAAAGACGATGGTATAGTTATCTGTTTGGACGTTGACCATCGAATCATCTGGACTCTCTTGGACCTGTTTAAAGAGATTCGGGCTGAGGGGTGCAGTGGTTCCGTCGGCTGTTGTTGCTTGTGTTGTTGGGTCGATGGTTGTTTCGCCTGTGTCTGTTGTCGCGGGTGTCTGTTCGGTCGTTGTCGGTTGATCGGGTTCTGGTGCGAATCGGTTGCCGTAGAAGAGGCTCCATGCGACCATTACAACAATCATTAGAACCAGTGCGAGAATATAGCGTGCGCCCATTGAGATAGGTGCTCCTCGTTTCTTATGTTTTTGCTGTCCGTTATTTGAGCGGATCGAAGCCCCCTGGGTGATAAGGGTGGCATTTTGCGAGTCGTTTAATTATTAGCCAGCATCCTTTGCGCATCCCGTACCGTTCTAAAGCCTCAATTGCGTATTGCGAGCATGAGGGGTAGAATCGGCAGGAGGGAGGAAACAGAGGCGAGATAAAGCGTTTATAGAAGCGGATCGGGTATGTAAGTAACATCGTTGTTGTGCGTAGTATGCCTTCTGCTGGCTGATTTTCCTGCTGTTTTATCTATCCTTTGTGTTTATAGTGGATCCCGTAATTAACTTTACATCTCGGTAGGGGGCGTACCTTGAAACCGCACGTACCAGGGGTGCCCTGTTTTATCTATCGTTTTTTAAGATAGCGGCTTTTCGGAAGAGGTGCGCCAATGCGTTCCGTGCTTCCTGACATGTGAGGCGGGAAGCGGGTGTCCTACCGACGACGACGACATCGTATCCTATTTTCATTTTTGGACGTAATTGCCGAAACGACTCACGGATTAGTCTTTTGACTCGATTCCTCTGGACGCTTTTTCCGGTTTTTTTGCTGACGGTTATTCCCAACCGGAGGCTGTTGAAGTCGGTATTTAGGACGTATATCACAAAGTTGCGGTTCCAATACTTACGCCCGTTCTGATATGTGCGCTGAAATTCCCAACGCTTTTTCAGTTTTTCGGGATCTTGCATGGCTTAGTTGATATATAAGTATTTCCTCCAGGACGGGTGGCACCCGCGGAAATTGCGGTTGAGCTGCAGATATGTCAAGATTGACGGTGTTTTGGGTTGACGTGCAAGTTTTAGGCGCGTCTCCATGAGCATTTTGCTGCCCTTCTTGTTATTACATTTTTTGCAGGCTGTTACGACGTTTTCCCAGGTCGTCTCGCCGCCGCGGGAGATCGGTATGACGTGATCAAGCGTCAGTTGTACAGTCGGAAACTCCTTGCGGCAGTATTGACATGTGTGCTGGTCGCGGACCAGGACGTTCCGACGTGAGAATTTGACGACGCTCCGTGGGACGTGAACATATCTCACCAAACGGATGACATGCGGTACTTTCACAGCAGCGGTTGGTGAATGAATTTCGACATCTGAGACTTCTTCCGTCTGTGCGGTGCCTTTGAAGACCATTTTCATGGCACGCCGGAGGTTGCAAACGTTTATCGCTTCGTAGCTTGCATTGAGTACTAAGACAGACATTTCCACTTGCAGTTCCTCTAACTCGAAGATTGGCTCTCAACCACATTACCTTCTACAGGACTTACGCAACTTTGACAATATGACGTTCCGTTAGCGGGTAAACTCTCAAAAATAGAGACATTTTCAGTGCACAGGAAACCAACGGTCTCCTATGCTACAAAAGAGCAGCCTGCGTAAGCCCTATTCTATTTATTTTAACACATTTTTAGGGCAATTGCAACTAAAAGTGGAATATGGCTATCAGCCGACAGCTGTCAGCGATCAGCAATCAGGCGTTTTTTCTCGAAAAAAATGTCAAGAATAGTGAGTTTCGTGTATAATAGATGGAACGAAATGGGGTTGTAAACCACGATGGCAGATGATGGGACACAGAGAGGCGGCTGAATGGAGAATAGATCGAAGACTGTGATTGCGGTTTTTATATTCATACTTATATCAAGCAGGGGCGGCTCTGCAGCCGATATCCGGTTTGTGGATGTCACTGAAGCGTCAGGTATCGACTTTATGCACGTTGGTGGGATAGATCATCGTGTTGTGCCGGCCCTCGTCGGTTCTGGTGCGGCGTGGCGGGACTATGATAACGACGGCAGATTGGATTTGTATATCGTCAACAGTGCGCTTGTCCGACCGGCACCGGATGCTGTGCTACCGCAGAACGCACTTTATCGGAATAACGGTGATGGTACCTTCAGCGATGTGACCGATGCTGCCGGGGTCGGTGATACGGGTTGGGGGATGGGTTGCGCCTTTGCGGATTACGATAATGACAGCGATGCTGATCTCTATGTCACGAACTATAAGGCGAATGTCTTTTATCGGAATAACGGCGATGGTACGTTCAAACGTTTCTCGTCTGGTGCAGGTGGGGTCGGCGACGAGGGTTTCGGTGCCGGTATTGCATGGGGTGATTACGACGCGGATGGTTACCTTGACCTCTACATCGGGAATTATATCGAATATAGCAAAGTTCCGCAAGGCGATGAGGTTTTTTTTCCTTACGATTTCTTTGGACAGACGAACATTCTTTATTTAAACAGAGGGGACGGCGGGTTCATCAATATGACGAATGCTGCGAAGGTGACTGGCGGGTTCCATCTGACGCTCGGTGTCGGCGCGGCGGATTACGACGCGGATGGTGATGTCGACCTCTATCTTGCGAACGATACCGACCAGAATATCCTCTATCGGAACGATGGTGAGTTAACGTTCACGAATACGAACCGTCCGGATGCGAGGAGTCGGACTGGCGATATCCGAAGCGGTATGGGTGTTGCTTGGGGAGATTATGACAACGACGGCGATTTGGACATCTTTATAACAAACTGGCTGGACGAAAACAACGTCCTCTATAGCAACAACGGGGACGGTACTTTTAGGGATGTATCGGCGCAGAGCGGGATTTTCGCGTCGGGGTTGGGTAAAACGTGCTGGGGGACTGCGTTCTTTGATGCGGATAACGATGGCGATCTGGACATCTTCTTCTCGGCGGGCCATATCGATCCGGCATCGTGGGAAGCACACGGACAGGCGGATGTTTTTCTTGAGAACAACGGCGACGGCACCTTCAGAGATGTTTCGGAGGCTGTCGGTCTCCGAGAGTCGGATGCTTATGGTGTCGGTAGAGGTGTCGCTGTCGCGGATTACGATGCCGATGGCGATCTGGATTTGCTGGTTGTTAACAGCGGTGGGAAACCGAGTCTGCTCCGAAATGAGGGTGGCAATCGTCGGCATTGGCTTCAGGTACGGGCAGTCGGCACGGTGAGCAATCGGGACGGTGTCGGTGCCGTCGTTAGCGTGCGCGCGGGTGATCTGCATCAGATGCGGCAGGTAACAGCGGGTGATAGTTACCTCTCACAGAGCAGTCCGGATGTTGCGTTCGGGCTTGCACATCATACGCGGGTAGATGCGATTGTGATCCGTTGGCCGAGTGGTATCGTGCAGACGTTACGGGATGTCGCGGCGAATCAGCGGATTGTTGTTGAGGAGGAGGAATAGCAAGATAGCAAATAGCCGTCAGCGGATGGCTGTCAGCAAGATGGCTGAAAGCCAATTTCAAAAAAACATTTGATTTTGTAAGGTATATGTGTTATTTTTTAATTCTATCAGGACGGACGCAATTTTGACTGCATCCTGTTCTGTTAGATGAGATTTTGCCGAAAACACAGCGTTCTTGTAGCACAAACTGGAAGTTTATGCTACAAAAGAGCGGCATGCGTAAGTCCTATCTATTAAACATGTCGTCGCTACGCGACTCAAGAGATTTTTGAAATCTTCAAGGTTTCCGCGTGGAATTCGGTTCGGTTGATGAAGTTTAAGAAAATAAATCGGTAATTGAGCGAGTTTACAAACCTCGCCTGCAACGAGATAGTGTTATAAACCGCGACTGCAGAACGGTTTTTGCGAGTTCTGCTTAAGGAGGAAAATTATGTTCAGAAGTCTATTTTTACTGATGTTGCTTGCCGTATTCGCTACGGTAGCGCTCGTTTATGATGCTGTCCCTGCTGAAGAGATTCGGGTATGGGGTGGTAAAGTGGACGATTTCAAAGATTCTAAGGGCCGTGTCTGGCACGGCGGTCAGAATGAGAAGGAAGCGTGGGGTGGATGGATCGAAAAATTGCCGCGTGTGGCAGAGGTCCAACAACTCACGAAAGATGCCGAAAAGCTCGCGAAAGCTGAAGGCTACGATAACGAGCTTTTTTACGCTGTCAGTTGGGCACAGTTTCCTGATACGGTTAAGATGGATCTGAATACCGGTAAAGGGATGTTCAATGTTACGTATCTCGTCGGTGAGCACTGGTCGCCGAACAACCGTGGCTTTGATATTATTATCGAAGACGAGATTGTTGAGGAGGAATATGTGACACCGGGGAATCACGAGATCGATATTAAGCGATATGAGGGTATTGAGGTTAAAGACGATGTGATGAGCCTCGAATTTGCTGGTAACCCGGCTACTGGTGCCGGAGATCTCAATGCCATGTTTAGTGGGATAGAGGTGATTCCTGCATTAGCCGTTGATCCGAAGCAGAAAGTCACGACGACGTGGGGTGCGCTGAAATCGGAACGGCAAAATCAATAGCGAATAGGTAGATGGAGGTAATTTTTGATGAGATTTTTTAGTGTTTTAACGATAGCGTTCTTACTGACGGTTCTTGCACTGCCGACGCTGCTACCGGCGGAGGAATTCCGGGTGTGGGGTGGCAAGACAGATGACTTCACGGATTCACAGGGTCGTGTCTGGCATGGTGCGCAGCAGGAGAACCAATCGTGGGGTGGCTGGATAGAAAAAGCGCCTCGGGTAGCGGAGGTACAAGAATTGACAGCGGACGCGCAGGCCCAAGCGGAAGCTGCTGGCTACGATGTGGAGCTGTTCTATGCTGTCAGTTGGGCACAGTTTCCTGACACTGTGAAGTATCAGTTCAAGACCGGTAACGGTACTTTTGATGTGACGTACCTCGTGGGTGAGCATTGGTCGCCGAACAACCGCGGCTTCGATATTTTCATTGAAGACGAGAATGTTGAGCCGCTCTATGTTACACCGGGCAGGCATGAAATTGACATCAAAACTTATGCAGGGATTGAGGTTAGCGATGGTGCCCTCGATTTCAACCTTGCTGGAAACGCCGAGACGGGTGCGGGTGATCTGAACGCGATGTTCAGTGCTTTGGAGGTTGTGCCTGCTGTAAGTACTGCTGTGGATCCGAAGCAGAAAGTCACGACGACGTGGGGCGCGCTGAAAGAGGATCGTCAGTAAGAGGATGTATTAAACCGAAAAAGCCCGCGGTAATTTCGTTACTGTGGGCTTTTTTGTTGGCTATCGACTCTCAGCCGTCAGCAATCAGTCGTCAGTTTTACGATGGCGGGGTTAAAACCCCCGCCTGCAAGGGAGTCTATGCTACGACTGATGGCGGGGTTAAAACCCCCGCCTGCAAGGGGGAGAACTGATGGTTATTTTACGCTTTTGGTGTTGTCAGATCGCCGCTGAGGATTGTTGGGCACCAGAATTTCTCAATGTATTCAATGATGAGCTGCGTGCCTTCTTCGTGGCTGACGTAGGGTGGCTTGAACGGGTTATACATGGCATCGGTGAGGTCGCGTGCGAGGACGGCGTTTAAGCCCCATCGCACCATCTGTTTAATGGCAAAAGAGCGTCCGAGGACACACATATTCGTGTGGACTCCCATGAAGATGAGGTTTTTGATGCCTTTGTGGTGGAGTAGGTTGTAGACCTGCTGTCCGTTGTCGCTGATGGCATCTGTGTTGTGGATTTCGATGACGGGGTGCTGTCGGTGCCAGGCTTTGTAGCTTTCGGCTTCGCCGGTATCTGAGCCGCCATCGGAGGCATCAACGGGTTGGGGTGGGTCGGGCATCTCGCGTTCGGGGGGCGGTTCGGCGTGCGGGAGTTCGCGTACCCACTGTCGTGCGGGGTGTTCCTCGTAAAAATCCATGGTATCGGAAGGTGCGTGGATAATCTGTACACCGTTTTGTCTTGCGCGTCCGAGCACGATGTCCATGCGCGGTGCCATCACATTCACGCGTTCAGTTGCACCCCACGACCAGTGCTCGTTCCACATATCGACAACGATAATCGCTGTTTCAGCGGGGTTCCAGTGTACCTCTTCTTCAATGACGCGCCAACCGTTTCTCCCGACGGTTCTCGGTTCCTGTCGGCGGGTTGAGAGCGATAGTGTTGGTAGTGCTGAAATTGTGTGGCTTAAGAGGTTAAGTAGCATCGGCTTCAACTCCTTTGTGTAAAACGTAAGCGTCTTTATAGCGTCCGTAGTAGTCTTTTCGGATACCACAGATGCGGAACCCGAACTGTCGATAGAGATATTGCGCCGGTAGATTGCTGACGGCGACTTCTAAGAAGACCTCGCGTGTGCCATCGGTTTCCTGTATCATCTCTAAAGCTGAGGCGAGCAGGTATTTACCGATCCCTTGGCGTTGACATGCAGGTAGGACGGCGATGTTCAAGATTTGCGCTTCTTCGTGAAGGATATAGAATATTATGTAGCCGACGACGGTCTGTGCGCGCCGTGCGACGTAAAAATATTCGGACGATCGCGGTCGCTTCAGGGACATCCTGAAATAGGTAGCACTCCAAGGGGCCTCGAAGCATCGGTTTTCGATGGCTAAGACCTGCTGGAGGTCGTCCATAAGCATTGGCTCAAATGTGAGGTTAGGGCGCGGCTTTTGGGTCGTCATGTCCGTAAAGTATAGCACAGTGTCGTGATTGATGTCAAGGTTTAGAAGTTATCGGTTGTCAGTTGTCAGTTGTCAGTAACAAGAGGTTCTCGATAATTCCAAAGTCTCTTAACTGACAACCGAAAGATTTTTTCGCAGAAAAAATCGTACTGAAGGCTGAGTACTAATTGCTTTTTTCCGTGAAGTCTGCTATAATTTTTAGCAAAAGGAGGGTGTGTTATGAAAGATTTTGCTTTTACAGGGGGGCGGCCGGATCCGTATACGTTCCCGACAGAGGGGTTGATTGCAGCGAGCGAGAAAGCCCTTCGGAAACTGGGCGGCGATTTGGTGAACTATCCGGGTGAATCTGGGTATCGCGGTCTGCGTGAACTCGCCTCTATGCGGTTTGAACGGCGTGAAAGTGTGCCGCTGCCGATTGATAATATTTCAATCACCTCCGGCTCGATGCAGGCACTCGAACTCGTGCTTGGGACGCTCATCAACCCGGGTGACACGGTGCTAACAGAGGAATATACCTATAGCGGTACTTTAGGTATCATGCGGCACTTCAAGGCGAATATTGAAGGCGTGTCGATGGACTATATCGACGGTATGGATATGGACGCGCTGGCATCGAAGCTGAAGGAATTGAAAGCCAAAAATATTCGTCCATCGTTGATCTATACGACCTCGAACCATCAGAACCCGACGGGTGCGATCCTGTCGTTGGAACGACGGAAACGGATGCTGGCACTCGCGGAAGAATACGATACCGTGATTGTTGAGGATGACTGCTACGGCGATATTGATTTTACATCGACACCGACCCCGGCATCGCTCTTTAAATTGGACACGGCACATCGGGTTATCTTTATCGCGACGTTTTCTAAAATTTTAGGTGCCGGGGTTCGGCAAGGCTATTTTGTGGCGAGACAACCGTATTACGGTCAGATTCATCAGAACCGATGGGACGGCGGTACGAGCGCGTTGGCGAGTGCGATTGTCGCTGAATTCTTTATGGAACACCTTGAAGCGCATCTCGTGAAAACGAACGCTGCTGTCGGTGCGAAATGTCGTGCAGTGGTAGATACACTTGATGCGCACGTGAGTGATCTCTGCACATGGACGCGCCCGCGCGGTGGATTGTTCCTCTGGATAGATCTGCCGGAGACGACGGATATGGCGAAGTTGCAACAGTTGGCATCGGCGAAAGGGGTCGGCTATAGCAACGGGAGTGCTTTCCACTATGCGAACGAAGCGGTGAAAGCGATCCGGCTGGCGTATGCGTATTGTCATGTAGATGATATTCCGGAAGGGATTAGGTATCTGTGTGACGCTATCCGCGCTGCACAAAGCAGCACGGCGAATTAAAATCAGGACTTACGCAATTTTGACTGCAGCCTGTTCTGTTAGATGAGAATTTTCGGAAAACACAGCGGTCTTCTGACACAAACTGGGAAGTTTGTGCTACAAAAGAGCAACCATGCGTAAGTTCTAAAAATAAAAAAAGGATTAAAAATGAAAAACCAACTTTTTGCCCTCTTCGCACTTGCGATAGGGTTCGGATTTACAACGATCGGTTATAGTGAAACCGTCGTTTCTTTAGCACCTGTAGGTGACATCAGTGATGTATCTGTGGGTGAGCAAATAAAGATTGATGTGAAAATAACAGGCGGCGAGGGTGTTGCAACATACGCACCGCAAATCGGCTTCGATTCGTCAGCACTGAAGTATATCAGCGCGGAAAACGGGAACTACTTAGCCGAAAACGGTATTTGGATGAGTCCTGAACTGAATGCGGACGGTAACTATCAAATCCGTGTCAGTGCTGGAGAAACTACAGTAGTCGGAGAGACCGTGAATTTTCCACCGATCCCAGAGGGTGTAGAAGCAGAAGATATAGACGTAGACCCTCTCTCGTGGCAGGATTTATTGATTTCGGTTCGGGATCTGCAGGCGCAGGAGCCAGATTTGGATGTCCCTCCTCAGTTCACAGCACCCGGCACAGACTATTGGACGCTCTCCTTTTTGGCTTCGTCCCCACTTGATACTCACACGACGCTTCCGATTCCAGCGGATGGCGATGGGACGCTCGCGACGCTCACCTTTGAAGTCGTAGCAGAGAAGTCGTCTAGGGTTGTGTTGATAGAAGCGGCACTCTCCGATCAGAACGATGAGGCGTTGGAAGTTAACTTCCAAAACGACTTGATAGCCGTAAATGGCGGGGAAATATCAATCCCCTGGTCAGCGGATGTGAACGGAGACGGAACGGTCAATATTTTAGACCTGGTGTTTGTTGCTTCGCACTTCGGCGATCCTGTCACGGAAGGCAATGCCGCTGCGGATGTCAATGCGGATGGGGAAATCAACATTCAGGATTTGGTGGTCATTGTCCTGGAATTCGAGAATGAAAGGGAGCAGTGAACTTTTGCGCAATATCATTCTTATCTCATTGGATACGCTTCGGGCATCGAGTATGAGTTGTTACGGTCATGTTAACCTGACAACGCCGCATCTTGATGCGCTGGTAGAAAAATCGACGCTTTTTGAGAAGTGCATCAGTCCGCACATCCCGACGCATCCTGCACATACGACGATGTTCACGGGTAAGGATGTCTTGTCGCACCAAATTATCACACAAGGTGGTAAACTGAATTTAGCTACGGACGTTCGGACAATACCGGAGCTGCTGGGTGAGGCGGGGTACTTCACGGTGGCCGCGGACAATCTGGGTCGCTGGTTTCAGCGCGGTTTCCCTGAGGGTCAGTATCGCGGCTATCAGTGGGAGAGCGGTTTCCGTAAAGCGCGAAAGGCGGAAGCGGTGAACCAGACAGCGATGGCGGTGTTAGATCTTGCGCAGGCGCAGGATAAACCGTGGTTCGCGTTTTTGCACTACTGGGACCCACATACGCCGTATCATCCGCCGCTCCCGTTTGAACGGATGTTCTACAGTGGCGATGAATGCGATCCGAACAATCGGAGTATGGATGCCGTCTACGCGTGCGAGCCTTTCACGGACTATTTTCGGCAGTGGATGTGTACGCCGGATCCGGCGGACCCGGAAAACATTTCAAAGAGACGGCTCTGGCGGGATCGGGGGTATGTTAACGCGCAGTATGATGCCTCTATCGCCTATCTGGATGCGTGTCTTGCGCAACTTTTCCGGTATCTACAAGACTCTGGTCAATTTGAGGAGACGCTGCTCATCCTTACGGCGGATCACGGTGAAGAGTTGGACGAACATGAACTCTGGTATGATCACCACGGACTCTACGAAACGAACTGTCATGTGCCGTTGATTGTCCACTGTCCGGCACTTGTTCCCGAGGGTCAGCGTCTTGAAGGGCTGGTGCGTCTCACGGACATCGCGCCGACGATTCTTGATTATGCCGGTTTAGGGTCCGTCTCGGACCGTGAAAAGATGGAAGGTGTAAGCTTGCGTCGGTTGATGGAGAGCGGCACGCATGAGGGTACGACAGAGGCGGTCTACTTGACGGAGTGTGGGTGGATGAAGAAGCGGGGTTGGCAGACACGGAAGTGGAAACTGATCGTTGAGACGGGTGGCACGCCTGCGGTTTATAATACACCGGATTTGGAACTCTACGACCTTGAAGAGGATCCGGACGAGGTCTATAATCTGGCTGAGGAGGCGGACGAAGTCGTTGCGCGTCTGAAATCAGAGATGGCGGCTTTCTTGGAACGCCGGCTCGCCGAGACAGGGCTCCCCGATCCGACGGTTGAACAGGAGATTACGATGCGCCGCATCGGTGATACATCGAAGGCGGTCCCGCTCTAAAGAGCGTCCTTATTATCTGTTATTTCAGCCGACTGAAACCGATCTCTCTGAAAATTATTATGCAATCCAACCGTTTTCAACACTCCTTAGACCGTTATTTGGGTATCCCGCTGTGTGGTCTGCTGCGTCTATTTTGCAGACGTGTGCGGGTGCCTTATCCGCCGCAAAAGATTCTCTTCATGCAACTCTCCGCGTTGGGGGACACGATCCTGGCTGTCCCGATGATCCGTGCGATTCGGTATGCTTTTCCAGACGCTGAGCTTACGATGTTCGCGTCTCGTACGAATCTGAATTACCTCGCAAACTGTCCGTACATTGATAAGCGTATCCTGTTTGAGATGCCGGTGCATGGTATGGTTGCGCCGCTGCGTCGCGAAGAGTTCGACTGGGTGATCGACTTGGAGCATTGGCCTCGATTGAGTGCGCTGCTCAGTTATGCGACAGGTGCGCCGCTGCGTATCGGGTTTCGGACGCAAGGGCAGCATCGCCATTTTCTGTTCACAGAGACGGTGCCGCATATCCGAGGACGGCACGAAGTGCGGAACTTTTTAGAGATTGCAACACGCTTGGGGTGCCCGGTAGAGGCGTTCAATCTCGAAGTGTGGTGTGGTTCTGCTGCGCGGGCGCGGGTGCGTGAGATGTTGATTCAGGAGCAGGTAGCACCGAATACGCCGCTCGTGGTGCTACACCCTGAAGCGGGGAGACGTGGCGAACCGCGTAGACGATGGCCCCCAGAAAAGTATGTCGCCTTAGCAGATGCCCTCATCGAACGGTTCGGTATGCAGATCGTTCTGACAGGCGCGCCGGATGAGGTCAATACGTCTGAAGCGATCGCAGCGCAGACGCGACACCGAGTCGTTAGCCTTGCAGGTAGGACAGATGTTAATCAGCTTGCGGCACTCTTTTCGGCTGCGGCGTTGGTGGTGAGCGGGAACTGCGGTCCGATGCATCTCGCGGCAGCGGCGGGGACACCGGTCATCGGCTTGCACGGTCCGACGAATGCTGCGCAGTGGGGCCCTTGGAGTCGTAATGTGCGCATTGTTCGTGCAGAGATGCCGTGCAGCCCGTGTCTAAATTTGGGATTTGAATATGGCTGTCAGGCGTTACCGGACGGGACATCGCCGTGTATGTGGACGATTGGGGTCGAGCGCGTGCTTCGGGAATGCGAATTGTTTTTGGAGCAGCGGAACTCTGATAAAAATCAGAAATGCTTTGGGAAAGGGGCATGAATCCGATAGAAACTGTCCACATTATAGGATAAAAAGGTTTAATTATCTTTAAATCAAAAAAAACAATTTTTAACTTGACAAATCTTTTTATATTCCATATAATTATTGTAGAAATTGGACGGTTCCCTAAAAAGCGAAGAAGCGCGAGACCTCTCTACCGTTGGTAGCCAATCCGCCTACAAGCCACAATCCGGCAGCTAAATATGTCCTCAGAAATCTCCTATGCTTCAGCAGGGAGCGGATATCAGAGAAAGACTTAAAAATGACAAACCGAGCCATCCACCCCACGAAGCCAAAGATGCTGATGCCAGAGGTCCCCTCGCGTGTGCCTATCCAAGGGTGGTTACGTTCTGCCCATTGGGAGTGCTCGTGTTTCGAGTTTTCATTACCAAGTGCTGCCCCCCCCCCCCCACTTTACAAATATAAAGTATTTTTTAAGTATTCTACTTCACAAGATCGTATTGGCAGCTTTAAGAACTGTCCGATTTTCCTTCGCGTCTATAGGCGTTTTGTCTTACACGCGGTTTTTCTTGATGCAACTCTCTGGGATGGATTTTGCGTCTATTCCAAACAATCTAATACCATTTATAGATGAACGGGGGAATTTCGCATGCCCAAACGGGTTAGTACGAAACAACTTCTTATCGCTTGCCAGATGTCCTTTGAAGGGAAAAGCAACCGCGAAATCGCGACAGAACTCGGTTTCAGCGAGGCGACTGTGTCGAATTGGCGTAAGTTGAAGATCTGGCAAGAATTCGAGACAGAGCTCATTGATGCATACAAAAAACAGGTCTTAGACCCTGAAAGCGGAACCCCATCATAATTGAACGCTATTTGAAACACAATGTTGGTGCGTGTTTTCAGGTGTTTTTGTTTTCTTAGGTGTAGAATAACATTTTTCTTAACTAAACTAACTAACGGAAAAGCGGTGGATTCCCTATCCATCGCTTTTCACATTTTATGTGAACGGTTTTTGGGGTAGGCGGGGTTACAAACCCCGCCTACAACCGCAAAAAGGTGCTTGGGGTAGGCGGGGTTACAAACCCCGCCTGCAAGCAGAAAAAAAAAGGCGCGCTTTTGGGGCGCGCCTTTTGACTTGGGTTCAGCGGTTTAGTACATGTCGCCGCCCGGGGGCATCGGCGGTGCTGGTGCTTCCTTTTCAGGGATTTCCGCGATGAGGGTTTCCGTGGTGATCATCAACGCTGCGATGCTGGCTGCGTTCTGGAGTGCGACACGGACGACTTTCGTCGGGTCCGGGATACCGGCTTCAAACATATCGATGAAACGGTCTTGATGTGCGTCGTAGCCGATGTTTCCGCCGTCTTCTTTGACTTTCGCGATGATGACGGAATCTTCCTGTCCAGCATTATTTGCGATTTGACGGAGCGGGTCTTCGAGTGCGCGGCGGACGATGGCAACGCCGACGGCTTCTGTTGCATCTTCGAGTTCGAGTGCATCGAGTGCGGCTTGGCATCTGACGAGTGCGACCCCGCCGCCGACGACGACGCCTTCTTCAACGGCTGCGCGTGTGGCGTGCATGGCATCTTCAACACGTGCTTTCTTCTCTTTCATCTCGACTTCCGTAGCGGCCCCGACGTTAATGACGGCGACCCCTCCGGCGAGTTTGGCAAGCCGTTCCTGCAATTTCTCGCGATCGTAGTCGGATGTCGTGTCTTCAATCTGTCTTCGGATTTGGTCGATCCGTCCTTGGATGGCTTCGGTTGTGCCTTCGCCTTCAACGATGGTGGTGTTATCTTTGTCGATAACGATGCGTTTCGCGCTTCCGAGGTCGTTGAGTGTGATGCTTTCGAGGTTGATCCCGAGGTCTTCGGAGATAACGCGTCCGTTTGTCAAGACAGCGATGTCTTCGAGCATAGCTTTCCGACGGTCGCCGTATCCCGGTGCTTTAACAGCGGCACAGCGGAGTGTTCCTCGAATCTTATTGACGACGACGGTTGCGAGTGCTTCGCCTTCAACATCTTCAGCGATAATCAAGAGCGGTTTGCCTTGCTGTGCTGTTCGCTCTAAGACGGGTACGAGGTCTTTAAGGCTGCTAATCTTCTTCTCGTGAATTAGGATAGCGGCATCTTCGAGAACGACCTCCATGCGGTCGGCATCTGTGACGAAGTAAGGCGAGAGGTACCCGCGATCGAACTGCATCCCTTCGACGACATCGAGTGTCGTTTCGAGGCTTTTTGCTTCCTCGACGGTAATCACGCCATCTTTTCCGACTTTTTCCATAGCATCAGCGATAAGGTTTCCGATGTCGTTGTCGTTATTTGCGGAGATCGCGGCGACTTGTGCGATTTCGGTTTTCTCGGAGACCTCTTTACTGAGGCTGTGGATTTCCTTGACGACTGCGGCGACGGCTTTCTCGATTCCGCGCTTGAGTGCCATGGGGTTGTGTCCTGCGGCGACGTTTTTCAAGCCTTCACGATAGATCGACTGTGCGAGGATGGTAGCAGTGGTTGTGCCGTCTCCGGCGACGTCACTGGTTTTCGAGGAGACCTCTTTGACCATCTGTGCGCCCATATTTTCGTAAGCGTCTTCAAGTTCGATCTCTTTGGCGACGGTAACGCCATCTTTGGTGATGGTGGGTGCGCCGAATTTCTTATCGAGTACGACGTTTCGTCCCTTAGGACCTAATGTAACTTTGACGGCGTCTGCGAGTTTGTCGACGCCGAGTTTAATAGCGCTCCTTGCCTCTTCATCAAACGCCAGTTGTTTTGCTGCCATGTGTTTAACTCCTTTCCTAGTTAACCTTGGCTAAGATGTCATCTTCGCGCAAGATGAGGTATTCGATATTGTCATAAGTAACTTCGGTGCCACCGTATTTTGCGAAAAGGACCAAGTCGCCGACAGCGACATCAACGGGTTGGCGTTCACCGTTGTCGAGAAGTCTACCGTTGCCGATGGCAACGACTTCGCCTTCTTGTGGTTTTTCTTTCGCGGTATCTGGGATGATAATCCCGCCACTTGTTGTCTGTTCATCATTGTCTGAACGTTTGACGAGAATTCGATCGCCAAGGGGTACAAGTGCCATGTCGTTGAATTCCTCCGTAATTTAACGTGAGTTTGATATTCGTTCTATACAACACAAACTAAATGAAGATTAATTTATTAATTCGGTAATTTTTAGGGAAGTCCGGTG
>JAODVQ020495886.1:0-28101 GCA_025400075.2 Phenganax stokvisi
GCTGAATATTTTTAAACTTCAACATAGCCGAAAAATAATCCGATTGGTAAAATGTTGGTTCTAATCAATAAGATTGTTATTATAAGATCTTTGAAAAGATCGTTCTTTGATATAAGATTGTTACTACAAGATATGTTGAATTTCAAATTTCCTGCTTGAATTTATTCTAATCTACTCTGGATCCGCCAACATTTTAAGAGTTATGACCTTTCAGTTTCATCTTCCTGTTTACCATTAGTGTATGTCTGTAATATTTCTATCCCACTTACAGCACATTGTGCTACACCCGACCATGTCACTCTGCACATCCAACCTCTCCGCCCACTCCTACGCACAACCACGTTCAATTATAGATTGCGATGGTGTCATCGCGATTTATATTTTCTAAGTTGTATACTTCCAGATAGTATTTGAATGTGCAGGCATGAGGTTGTGGCTGTCGACTATTTTATAGTATATACATTGTGCAGAAAAAAGGCTATAGTGAAGCTCCAAGCAATATCCACAAATTTCACTGCAGATCCTTAGTGAATGCTCGTATGTCCTTTTCCGAGATACTATACCAAATGTAGAACAATAAAAACAGAACAATTTTTCATTTTCAAATATTCTTCATAAACAAAAATCACAGCCATTCACAAACATAAAAAAACAAAGAAAACTTAAAAAAACTATCAAACAAGAAAAAAAAATTTGAAAACTCACAAATTGTGACAAGTTTAGGAATGATCACTGGAAAACTAAAAAAGTCATGAACAGAATCACAAAAACAACACGTGATCTCTTTACTTCGTACATCGTTTTAGAGTGATTTATATCTCTCCTGGTTTATCAAAGTTTATCTGTTTTATCTATTGTGCCCTCTTCAACCACATACGGGCCATAGCTACATTATTAATATGGTCAAAAGAAAACTATTGCGTCTTAAAGGTTTAAAAAAAACCTTTTAATGTTGTGACTTTAATTGTTTGTATGAATAGAATAAAAGAGACATCACGTTCAGAAAGTACAAGTAAGTTTTAAAATTCACACAGTTCAAAAAAAATGGTTCAAACATGCACCAGGTGATCTCAAATTTCGAAAAAGGACTGGGACTCGTTGCCGATTAAAAATCCATTTGTCGTTTAAAAAAGAGTTGTTTTATCTAGCGAAGTATATTGTAGTTTGTTCTCAATGTTGCAATGAACTTATTTTTCTCATCACCGAATATTTTCACAAAGTTTTCACAAATTTCACGAAAGCGAGAGAAATAATGAAGTGACAAAATACAGCAAAATGGATTTCTATTCTATTGCTCGTTTCAGTCTTTTCGTTCACGGTAGGATCACCTGGATGAAATTACGGGACAGTTATAGAATACTTTAAATAAGAGTAAGCATATTATGTATACAAATAGTTTTTCAAGAACCAAAAATACTAGCACCAATTTTCGTAAGGCAAGGTACAATTTCTTAAGGCATACTGCATCGATGTCTCGTCAATACGATTTTGATATATTGTTAGTAGAACTTTAGTAAAATAACAAACGAACATAACCACGACGACGACATTAGCGTACACGTGTCGTTTCCAGTACTTAGACCAAACACGACCGATAGGAATATCATAGTAATGGATGCGAACAAAAATGTTGAAAGTATTGAAGAAAAATTCAATGCCCAGACCAACTGCGATTCTGATCAGAGATTCCTTCACGACTAGCAAATCAGGAAGCACAAAACTGGTGACCCTGTACATCACGTAGTAAGCCTGACCGAGCGCTAATGAGTTACACTCAGAAAGCATATTCTGGATTTCAATGTCGGCTTTCAGTCGCCGAACGTGGGGCGTATTGCTAGGCAACTGCTGTAACCTTACGCAGCCTGTCTTGTTTATCAGTCGGATGATTCGGGCCCAAAATCTTTCACGAATCCTTACAGTAGTTGTCTTCAGCAAACTTGCGAAACCAGAAAGCAGAGATAGGCCAACGAACAAACTAATGTGTTTAAAATCAGCTTGCATCACGCGATATAATGCAATCCATCCAGCGCGCATGAAATACACAAAGACAAAACTACGTTCTGGCTCGACAATTTCTGACGAACGCCGAAGAGCCAAGTGCCTACATATCGCGGTCGGCATAATAGCCAAAGTGGGAGTAGAAACGGCCACTAGAAACTTATACGACGTGGAGTGTAAGGAATTGAACCAACTGACAAGTGCGTAACGGTAAAACAATGCCATTGCAGAGCAGACCAATAAAGGCACAGCGAGAACAGTTCGAATGTGATGAGCGGAGTAGGACACCATTGGGCGATTTTTTCTGATCTTGCAAACGACCATACCACAGGCCCATATTACGCCAATGACATACGTTACATTTCCTGGAACCCTGAGCCATAATTTCGTATCGTAAACGCCGTATAACAGCAAAAAACTTAAATACAGTACAGAAAGAAGTCCCGCAAGCATGCTTACTAGAACAGTTCCTGCGTAGTGACGTTTGAACTCGCTCCAACCAAAGAGAGCGATCATAGAAGAGGGAAACCAAAGGTTCAAAATAATAACCTCAATTCCATTCCCAATGAGTCGAATTTTCATAGCATCAAAAGATAGAGTATGATTTCTTGCCAAGATTTCCGAACATAAATTGCACGTTCTTAAATCAAGGTACAGAACAATCATCCCAATTAAAACGATTGGGAAAGTAGCAATTGACAGACATAGATTCGCCTTTAAACTTCGAAGTAACGACAGCGTGTAAGTGGGCTTAACTCGCGTTTTGTAGCCAAGGTGCACAAATTGAATCGTCCTAGACACACTGTCTTCTTCATATTCCCTGTGAATTCTATTTTCCCACGCTACATCGTCATCAAACAGTCTCGAATCGTCAGCTATATCGTGATTCGCGCTCATTTCTCGAGCCAGTTGTGGTGAATCTAATGTCAGCGTTGCAAAAAGCGAAAAAAAACCAGCGATAATTTCTTCCAACATTTTAATTATGCCCGAATTTTCAAGGTGCAGTCATCGAGGAACTCAAGATGTTAAATCTTCGTTGTATGGCTTGGTTTCAACGATATTATCAATACTTTTCCTAATATATACAAACTATTTATCGCTTGATGAAACTATTACATGCCAAGTGAAACATACAAAATGTGATGGCGTTTAAAAATGAAACTACAGAAGTGTAATTCCTTTACTTCGTTACATCATTTCCAATAATTACCAGCGCTGACTTTACTTTTTGTAGGTCATATCACTGAATTACAACTCCAGATACACACGATGTATAACGAAGTCTGCGATTTAAATAAAAATTTTGAAGCGAACAATGCGGCAAACCTTTCAGGTTTACACACAGAATAAAGATCAATGACAGCATGGCCACTTAGGAGTGCAACTTGTTCTGGTTTGTTCATGCAAAAACTATGCAGTTTAATTGCCAGAAACCTGAGCAGCGAGCCAATACAGCGTGTTTCCAGCTGCGATATCTCGCTATTTTCGATAGTTCGACTAATATTGAAATTCAATATCGTCGACATATCGATGTTCCATTGTCGAATATCGAAAGTATCGCAAGTTTAAAATAAAACGCGAATGTTTAAAATAAACATATTCAATAATGAATCTACATACCCTGTTATTGACGGACTTTACAATTAGAGGTAAAGTCTTCGTGATGCTCACATCTTGAGGACAAAGTTCATCGGAAATCTCCGCCAGCGAGTCTCGGAAACCTCCGCCCTACGACGAAAACAATATATACATTAGAACGAGAATTGAGATGGATAAAAAGTGTCCCAGTTAATAATGATTGTAAATAGTGTATTCACGTAGTGGCTGCAAAAGTGTAAATCTCGCTCTCATCATCACAGATGAGAAACTAACAGGTGTCCGACTGTCCTAAAATTGCGTAAGTCGACTTTCCTGCGATTTCAACGGCCGCCATAATCCTAGCAAATGCCTTACAGAAAGGCATTCACCCCCGTGAACAAATGATTTTCAAAGTGGCACCAGGGCGGTGACGGTCTTCGTTAAGAGCACTTGCTAGGATAATGGCGGCCTCTTACGCCAAAATCATAGGCTTGAAGACTAAGTGGGACATCTGTTAGTCTCTAATCTGTGTCATCATTAAGCATGAGTTATGAAAAGCCCTTTAAATCACCTGATCAATAATTCCTTCACCAAGAAACTTCATTTCCCACCATTGCTCACATTTTCTTTTGTTCCATCTACATAAAGTTGCAAAAGTGCCTCGTGTCCACTGACCTCGAAATATAACTGAGTTGACATGAGACTGAAGATATTGTTTGGAAAACTGGCTAAAAACCTTTCCTATATCTTTTTGTTCATGTTTATGCAAATTTGTACACGGTGAAGACTTAGCCATTCGAAATATGGTTTCGAAAAATGTTTTCGATATTTTTCACATGACAAATCCAGTGTTATAACTTTAAGAGTTTCTGAGTTGTAAACCAACTTTGACTCATCAGGGCCGTAGGAAGCTCTGTAACATTGGGGGCCCACCCTCACGAGGTGCCACCATGGTTGGCCCCAAGCTCGAAAATTTTGAGAATATTAAGGCTCTAGATCACCGGAAATGACTGTTTTCAGGCACTTTTGCTTTACTTAATCGTATTTTGCTAATGTTCAGGTAAATTGTTGGGGGGGATCAGCCCCCCACCTCTATTATTGAGGGGCCCGTGCCCCATGCCCCCCCCCCACTTCCTACACCACTGCTCATGGAATATTTTATGGTACTTTACCAACCTAAAATTCATATTCTCGCTTTTGAGCGACATGAAAATTTGATAGAAGACGGACGATGCTGGATTATTTAATCTTTCCTTGACAGAAAGTCGTCGATCAACGTACACTACGGGCGCTTGATCGGGCAGCGGTTGCTCTGTGGCACGTAAGAGTTCGGCCAAGATGCCCGCACGACGGTTGGACAGCGGCAAAAGAAAGCGTAAACTCGATAGAATACTTCTAGCATTCGATGTGGAATCGGCTGTTTCTGATGCCCACGAGAAGTATGGCGTTTTTCGAGATTGCTCCGAATCGCGTCGTTGCTGCTTTGGCTTTCGTTTCGTTTTACAAATCTCTCCCGCAGACCGTCTAAAGTTTTCATCTTCATTGTCCAAATGTTTCATTTCTTGTTTTAATTGAATTATTTCGCTCTCGTTCTGGGCTTCCTCTTTCAAGATATCTGCGCGTTTATCGTGAAGGTTGTTTAGTTTCCACGCGTGTTCCGTGATGCGTTTCCGCGCGTGCTGGAATTGCTCCAGTTCGTGTGCATTCATGTGCTTCGCGTTCGCTTCAATGTGTTGCAACATGACTTTTTGCTCTCCAAAAAGCTGTATCTAGAAAATCGAAAAAAAATACATTCACAAAGCAAACTGCAACAGCGTTTTTTCATATCGTATTTACTCGTTTTAACGCCGTCCCCGATTCAGGTCGGCCCCCGAATAAGCACCGCATATGCGACAACATTTAAGGAACGCCGCAACGAAGCAAGCAGTTACTCAAGACGGGAATGTGAAACAACAGTACTTCAAGTTGTACCATCCTCACTAAACTTTCAAAATTGCAAAGGAGAGCAGCGCGCATAATTACTGGACAAAGTTATGATGTTCCTTCCACCCAAATACTTAACCTCGCCCGGACACCTATCGAGGATATTTTAAAAAAGCGGGAGGTTGTTATGTCATTCAAAACTCTAACTGGAAGGCTTCCATCCTATCTTCGAGAATTGTTCACCAAATGCAATAATAGCAATTATTCCCTTAGGAGTAACGATTCGAAATTGGCTTTGCCTAAACCAAAAACTAATTTTCTAAAAAGAAGCTTTTCCTGTAGAGCAGCGCAAGGGTGGAATGAATTATCAAGTACTATAACAAAAAACGTCGATGAAATATCTTTGTCTGCGTTCAAGAAACGAATTTAATTTTTTGTACCCTACAAAAATATTCCATAAGCGGGGTTAGCTTGTAAATACTGTGTGTTCATTATAGTTAGTTTTAGTTTGTAAATATAGTTCAGTTACACGGCCCTTTGAAAATCAGACTGTATATATTTTTTACTGAATAGGCTATCGTGTTTAAATAAATTTATTAAAGATTAAAGATTAAAAGATTAAAGTTAAGTCAACTTTGGAAAATTTATCTCTTTTGTTACACTGTTTTATAGTTTGTATTGTAGTTTTTGCTATCATATGCAAACAAATGTATCTATAAAGCACTGCCTTCAAATAAGCACCGCCCTCGAATAAGCGCCGTATAATATAAGATACTGAAAATTTGAAGAGCACCGCGGCGCTTAAACGAGTAAATACGGCACCTGCGTAGATCATAAGTAGTTCTAGCACATCTTTACCAAAGTCAGGGATTGCACAAATATAGTTTAGTGTAAAGAACAATTGCAACATATCTTCTTAAGAAAAAGTTCAGCTTCATGTATTTCATATTAAGGTCCCCTAATCTATATACTTAGACAATGTTTGGCTCATTTTCTGTCATTCTAACTGTGTTTATTACCTTCACACGACCTGTTTTAGAATATGCCTGTAAGGTCTGGCATTTTAACATTCCTGACTATTTGAGCGATAACATAGAAAAGGTGCAAAGAAGAGCTATGAGAATCATTGTACCATCACTAACTTACAGTGAAGCCCGAGAACTATTGAATATTCCTCTATTAAAGACACGCCGTGAAATTTTATGTGATCGATTCTTTCTTAGAAAAGAGAACCTTGATAAATTGGACGAATTTCTGCCAAACAAAGCGTCCTTAGCTTACGATACTAGGAGTCAATGTAAATACCAGAACTTTTTATGTAGAACAGAACGGTTTAGAAAATCCTTTTTACCGCAAATTATTTCCAAGAATAATAGTATGTAGTATAATTTGGAGATAACTTCCATTTATAGAATAGTTTTTTAGTTGTAATGTTCATTCACTGACGTAATTTAACCTTTGGTTACAAGTTGGTGGATACTGTCATTAAATCATTAACCGATCAATTGATTTGTGTAAGTTTCTCAAAGAATTGGTCAATTCCTGTTTGTATGAATCGACCAATGGCTTTGCGTTTCAGTGACTGATTGACCAATTGGGAAGAAGCATGCCCATAAACAGGAAGTTGACCAAGTGTTTGAGAAACTTGCACAAATCAATTGATTGGGATGAGGAAACGTATTGTGGCTATATTTCAAGAACACTTCAATTAGAATGACAGCAAATGTGTCTTCATATTTAAAAAAAATAGGTGTTTTTCAAGGAAACATTATTATAATGGGATTTAAAAGTTGATAAATTTTTCGAGCATTACACAAGAGGAAAATTTTTGAGAGCAAAACCGAAGAACACTCAGTCTGTAATTCCCATTTTCATATTGTTCTCTGAAAACTTTATCGGCTCATAAAGATGAAGTTTTCGCATGAGAAGTAACCTTAGAAATCGTCTTGAACTCTATAAATATTTACAATCAATCGAAATTTATAAAACTCATTGCAAAATTCTTTTAAAGACTCATATAGAACTGAATTTAAGAAGTGCACCTCTACGGCTGAGTGACAAAGCCTTACCTGCTTATTAACAAGCTGATATTGCTCTTTAAATCTTCCCGTCAAGCTTTGCCGTAGATCCAATTTCTTCTGCAAGCACATCCTGCGTTTGCTTCTGATACGGGATGCCATTCTTGCAACTGAAATACATACATACATGCACGTGCAGAAAACTTTATTTTCAACTACATTAACCTCATCCCAATAATCATGAGGAGCCTAGACACGGTACGTAGAGAGCTGAGCAAACGGCATAAGAAACGTCAAAGGACTGGGTCAAGCACAGTGATTGGTGGAAAACGTCAAGTTTACTTCCGGTCGACGTCCATGTTGTCTAAAAACGCCGCTTACTTAAGCTCTCTAATTACATAAGACGGAACACTCTATACGCCATAATTGACCATACCGAAAAAGATGGCGGATGTACATTTTACCAGAATGCTTTGCGGTCAGAAATCGTTTAAAAAGGCGAATTGACGTCTTCTAAGAGTCAGACATGAGGCAGGAGATTATTTTCTTCGTAGTTTTGAAATTTCACATCATTGGGTGTTTTCTTGACATATCTTTTTAGCGATTTATGTTTCATGCACGCAATGCATTCTGGTAATATGTACATGCCGCCATCTTTTTCATTATGGTCAATTAAGTATCAATACCTAATGGCAAACTATATACAGTAACACGGATTGGGGTGAGATTACAGATCCAGTTACAGAATACATACCAGATTACAGAAAATACAAGTTTCAACTTATTCTTTTCTGTACTATTCTTCGGAAAGACAATACAGTTGGTACACAATCTTATAGCCTCGTATGCTTATTTATTCCATAGAACAGCCACATTATAATTAAAGCATCTCCTAAAGCCCGTTCTCCACTACGCGAATTCGTTCGCGCGACGAAGAAATCTAGCAACGTGATTGGCTCGTTTTCGACTTTTTCGCGGCAAATTATTTTGCTAGCGAATCACGTTGCTGCATTTATTTTTTCACTCGAAAAAATTCACGTGGTGGAGGACGGTCTTAAAGCACCGTGTTTTTTGGTTTAGGAAGAGCTAGAACAGTGTTTCCATTTCCTAGATGGTCCGGATAATACAATTCATTAGTAAATGAACCAGTCATCCAGGATTAGGATAAAAAGCAAAAATTTGGGTGACAAAATATCTGTCGTATGAAAAGTTTTGGCAAAACCATCATAACAAACCATAACAGTCGCATATATTATATCTGTTACAATATGTATAACAATACTTGAGATACTACAATTAAGGCAAAGAAATAAACATTTCAAGAAAGGGTATACATTTTATACGTACAGTTAACCTCCAAATACAAGCTTTGGGCCAGAGCTTGTATTTGCCCATTGGCAAAAAAAGGGCAGGAAAAGCGAATGTAATAACAAGTCTACCAAAACACATTGGCACAGCCATACAACCTTTTACTCACTCCAGTACAATACTTCACAAACACAAGCTTACCTTCACTGTCACAACATAGATCACCATGGCTAACAGGGATGTCTTGGGATATGGAGGATGAAAATGAGCTTTCCGTGAGAGATACTAATGGATAAGGTCTCTCTGCCACAGGCCTGGTGACGAGATCAACATTGGGTGAGGTGCTGCACAAAAATGGGATGACACTATCGATCACGTGAGCAACACGAAATAAAGCCAAAGCGCGGAATGTGAGGTACTCTGCTGGATACGAGGAGATCTTGGGGTACCTTACCATGACAGCGGGGGAGAACAAACTTGGCAGGACAGAAATATGCTTAGGTAAACACTGCAATAATGAAGTAAACAAAATGTGTGAAATAATATAAAGAGATCATAATTTCACAAATTTTGTGCCAAGGTTCTACCAGAGTCATTCAAAAAACTTTACTTGTCACTTACTTTGCTATTAACTTTACTAGTTGCACCACCCAGAGACTTTACTAACAACTGCACTAGTTGTGTATCCTCTTCACAAGTCCAGTTTGGACTAGGAATATCCTCAAGTTCACTCATTAAACACTCATCGACTTCAATACGACATAAGTGCTTTCTACCAGAAGTTGACTTGGACGAACTACTGCTTTTCTTTGACACAGAAATAAATTTCTCTTGATCTGAGATTTCTTTACAATTCTTAGAAAACAAGGAATCAGCATCACTCTTTTCAGAACAAGTTTCTGAGCAAACAGGCTCATTTTCAAATATTTTGTCCTCATTTGTACCCTTCACCTTATCGCTCTGTTTATGACTTGAGCACTCATGTTCTGGGCATTCCAACTTCAAATCAATAGCTTTTTCAGCAATTGAAAGCAAATCTCCACATAGCTCCAGCTGTTTAAAAACCTGCGACATCTCGTTCTCACAGTTTCGATTTGAAGAAGAATTAGACATGTCACTTTCAGTTCTCTTTTGCTTTGAACAACCTTTCTCGTGTTTACTTGAAATTTCCCCACAATCTAACTTTTTTTCTCTTTCTTCAACTAAATGTTCCCACTTGTTTAAAATTGTTTTAACATTCAATAAAAAGCAGCCAACAGCATGGTCATCAATTATAACAGGCTGCGATTTCTTGCTAGGCTTTCTCTTTGCTTTAGTGTACAATTCAAAGCACTTCTGCTGATGCTCCTTAACAGTGGTGCACAATGAGTAAGTGTAATCAACAACGTTTTCCCAAATTACATCATTTTGCAAATCATTCCACATAGCTTCATTAAGCTTATATTGGGCTGAAGGTAGCTTTGAATTGGGCAGGCTTTCTTTGCTTGTTTTCTGGTGAAAGAAATTCACAGTCTCCTCAACAGGTTGATTGGCTTGTACTTCCTTTGGAAATTTTGAACAGCTGGTCAGTTTGGCAATCTGAGCAAATGATGGCACGTATGCAAAAGCTCTCGGAATACATCCAGATCGTGTGAAACAATCTGTTGGAAAGAAAGTTAGAAATGTACTGAGTGGGCTATATGTAAAATTCACAAACTTAATTTTTTGAAACAATTACAGTACCACTAGTCATACAGTTGCATTGACCTGAAAATAACATGAAAAGCATGGTCATGCGAAAAATTTATAGTGAGTGATGCTTTGCAATACAACGACTTCACTTCTGTAACTTTGATCGAAACTTGTGCATTTTTTTGCAATATAATTAGCTACAAACAAACCTACAAAAAAGGGAAAGAACACCACTCCTGTAGAGTGATGCAGTTAAGGTAAAAAACCAAAAACCGTCTTTTAAAAATGGGAAAAAATTATTTCTTTCAAATCCATACAGAGTATTCTACAATTTGAATAAACATCACGCTACAAATTCAAAATTTTAGTCTTAAAGCAGTTGTATTTATGTTAGAATCAAAGTAATATTTACAAGAATTAAATGTTGTAATTACATTACAAATTCTCTGCCAAAAACACAAGTTTGTCAACTTTTTCGGGCTTCATTTGTGCCCACGCTGGGATAGTGACTTGTCCTGCTTTGCTAAAAAGCCTCTCTGAAGTGCTAAAGCAATCAAGCTTGTGATGCGCTTACGTTTAATGCTTTGCTTCGCAGAGAAAACAGTTTTTCTAGTTTTTCGGTTGTTTGCCTACAGCAACATTGGTTAAATGGGGTTTTTTCGGTTCATCAATTAACTGCATCACCCTACACTCCTAGCACATTTTGTAGTACTTTATTCTAATGTGAGATAAACATACCTACAACATCTTGTAAAGCTCGAAGTCTTGACAAAGATTTTCTTGCTGAAGTCTTCGAAATAAGTAAGCCAGGAGGTGGATAAATTTTGATCTACAATTAATCAAAAACTTCTTAGAGATTAGTGTTTTTACGTCAAAAAAAATTGTTTGCATTTACCTTCTTAGTTTTTAGTTTGAAAGAAGTAAATCTAAGTTTCGGACATTCTTCATCATCAGCTGGCAACACAAGTGTTTCAAAACACACATCACTTAAAACAGTTTCGTTAACACCATTAGGAACTAAATGCTCCAGTTTTAATAACTAAAACAAAAAAAAATCTTTTTTCATGAACTAGTTGCAACTTTGAGCTAAGGTGTGTATGTTACAAAAACAGCCCAATGATTCACATTGTTGTGTACACATCAAACAATCCAATGTACCTTGTTACCACTAGGTACCACCACAAGACCCCCAGGTCTAACAAGGTCAAGGAGAAAGCCAAATTTATCCCGAGGGCAAGCTGCACCACAATACAGTCTATCATACTTCTGTGCCATCGCGTCAACATGGAAGCAGTTACCAGCAATGAACTGTGGGTAGCATATCTTTTTTTTCATTTTGGGGAAATACATGAAGAACTCATCGCAACATTCATTGGCATGTTCAACAAGGTTTGCTCGCAATTCAACACCGTGGTTCACTCCCTGGCTACCAACTATGAAGCCAGCTAGCATTGAGAAGTATCCTGTTCCACTACCAATATTCAAAAAAGACATTCCTGTAGAAACAAATGAGGAAATTTCAACAAAGACACATTGAATACATAATGATAGTAACTTTATTAAAAAAGACAATATTGGTACACTGAATATATATCAAAACCTAACATATTACACTACATAAAACTTCACAAAACACAAAAAAACAAGTCATAGCTCAATAATACATGCCATATGTAATATATATTATATGAACACATTAAGTGGTATATACTATATTAATAAATACTATTATAATAATATACTATAAGAACTTTTATATAATGTATTAGAGTATATTATATAACACCTTATTAGATTGTCGTCATTTAATTGGTTGTTTCTGATCGCGTGGCATTAAATAGAAATTCCCATTTTACTGACTGTGCGATGGAAGTGTATTTTCAATGTGCAAATAGTTTTTACCATTGCAGGGCTTTTTCACTAAATTCAATCATTCTGATTACTATTCGTACAGTGCTCGCACGCATTTAGTCGCGAACTCCAATGATATGGCCGATGGAATACTATTTAAACAGAAATGAGACAAAATGGCGGGCTATTTGATCTATTTTCATTTGGTGTTATATAAAACAAATAATGAATGTTTTAATTTGTGCATGGTAAGAATATTTTCATTCGGTGAAAGATGGAATGTTCCATTCAACTCGGCTTTGCCTCGTTAAATAGAATATTCCATCTTTCACCTGATGAAAATATCCTTACCATTGCACTCATAAACATTCATTATTTGTATACTATGCACCCTAGGCCTTCATACTATTACAATTTCAAACACCAGATCATTTTATTTGTCCATGCTAACAAGGCAAAATCTTAGTGGGTTGGCTCGTTGAGTGAGAATCCACCTGCAATGCCACCTAGACAAGTTAGGTAAAGTCGTTTACCCCCAGACAAACTTACTAGTCAGCATTAAATCTCTTCAATTCAAATGGACTAGAAGTGATTTCCCAATATTTATTGTCCAAATGAAATGAAGTGCATATCGAACAGGCAAAAATATGAGTTCAAAGTTTTTAAAGCTGTTTGTTAACGCACCAAAGAGGTAATATACAAGAACCATAAGTATAAAGGAATCAGATTACACATTTTAAGAATAAACAGAGTAATTTCCTAGTCCAAATATTTTTCAACACAAACCTTCCTTTAAATCTAAGGCTTCGAGAACGGTAGCGTACATATGTGGAGCAGACATATGTAAATGGTCGTCTCCTCTCACTGGATAATCCGCATAGGCTTCGTCGTGAAGGTACTCGGGCAAGAACGCTGCCCTTGGCACGCTCAAAAATGCATTCTCGACAACTTTTGAACTAACTATCGACATTTGTCGAAAGTTTTTCACCATTTCCTCATTCGATTCGCTTAAACTTCGCCAAGCCATAGCTTCGTGGAATACCAAGGTCTTAGCTTAAATGAAAAAAACCAATACTAAGCCAGTTCACTGTAAATTAAATGAATAAAAGCTAAGTTGTTTCTGTGAATTCTTTCATTTTCGCCATGTCACACTGTGTAGCTGAAGCTGTGTTTACTACGCACGTATGTTCCATCAACAACCATGATGCCATGCGGGCAGAAAACCAGGAGCGATGATATGATGTAACGTGTGAAATTGATTTCTGCAAGGGCTTCTCATAGCTAATTTACAATTTAGTGCAACTATTCTACGCTTACATACATACATCTCGCCTAAGCTGCTTATTTTTAAAGCAACTGTGCTATCAGTTTCTTGAGGTTGGTAAATTGAGGGCCTGAGTCAAATTTCACGACGCAAAAATAGGCATTTCACGATTTACATGTCTCAAAAAACGGATTTCACGTTTCCCAAAGAAATAGATACTAAAAATGCTTATTATTTAGTATTAACTATCAACATGAATAATATTATGACCGATGAGAGGTCTGATAAGTGGTGACGACATAAACCGACGATCACCACCGATACTTCCGATTCTAATCCGACAACTCAGCCAAGCGCGTAATTTTCAAGTTTTGTCAAGTTTGGGCCGTCAGCTGAGGAAAATTAAATCATTTAAATTGTAATTAGACAAATCGAAAACACATTTAACGATAAATACATTGTTAATTCTCATTTCACGGAGCATTTTTATCAACAGTTACGCCTCACAGATACAATGCAAATCACGTTTTACGATCTAAATATCAAGCTTTTCACATTTCTCGCCAAAAAACATTCACGGCTCACGAAAATACTTTTTACCACCCTCTTTCTTGGTCTGCTTATCCTAAACCATATTTGGTGAACTCATCACATGAAGAAACTTTTACAAGCAACAAGAATCGAACTGACAACCTCAATGGCGAAAGGCGTTCGCCCTGACTACTGGGCCACCGAAACTCCATTTGTAGACATACTACAGGACCCAAGTTTCCAACAGCTAGTTAGTTAATAATCCTTTACCTTTGAAATGTTTTTCTACGAATCTCGTCTGGATCAGCAGAAGTCCTGACTTGTGAAAGTTTTAAAACCAAAGGACATAAAGAGGCAGGACAACCAGAACAGAGCATTAAGTTTTAACAATGGCTAGTCTAGCTTTGAACAACTGCTCCAAGGACGGGGAATGGAGGGAAAAATTACTCTAGCTCGACAGTTTGCTCAGAAAGGTTCTGCAGCGGTGTCCGCAATGGAAGGATCGACTGAATTTGCTGAGGTTCTATCCCACGGGTTTTCCCCTCATTTTCCCGCTCTTTTTTGAACGCATGCGCCTGACGTTAGTCTAACGACGGTTCTTCAATCGTCATTCAGTCGTACAGAAGAAACAGCGCTCAGAAACTTAATAATTACGTTGTTTTGTGTAACTAAAGGTAGGGATGAATCTGTTAGAAATAGAAATTTTGCAAACTACCTGCATTTTATGTAATCTTATGATGCGCTGTTGCAGATACACGCCGCCTTTGTTCGGCGTGGCCATGAAAACAAATATGGCTGACTGTTTGGTTGTCGGCATTCTGATTTCATTCAAATTTTTGTCCGGCTTTTTGAAAGCGTTAATGAAGCTATCTGCGACTTGAGTCTAGTCGATTTTTTCTCGCTGGAATGAAACGTAGCTTTGTTTTTCTAAAATTGCCGTTCAGTAAACTTTGTGAAAATCAACAAATGGCGGTGAACTTTGATCTCCAGACCCGACAAAAGAACTACAATTTATCTTAGTTTCAAGCTTTACTGTAGAAAAAATGTTAAACTAGAAACGCCAGCCTATACTACAAATTATAGGGCTGAAAAGCTGTAATTAGAAAGAGCAATTTTGACGATTAGTTGAATAATAATCAATTATTAATCCGAATTAAAAGAAAAAAACATGAACGAAAATTTCAGAGTTGCCGCCATCTTCGTGTCAAAATGAGGCAACTATTGTAAGGGAGTGGCGAAGGCTTGTGAGTATATTTACTCTTTCTAGCGTGTAGCGTCGAGAAAAGCGTAAGTAAAACATGTGTTAAAACGAATCTTGGAAATATAATACGTAGTATTTTACGTCTTACATTCAGAAAACAGCCCAACAGCTGAAACTGACATTTTGTTTATCCATAACAAATGTTTTTAGATGTATCAACCGGACGCTGTGCAAGCGGCACAGATTCTACATCAGATGCAAGTGAACAACATGGCTGAGCTTCAAAGACCGTATGCATATGCAGAACAAAATTTTGTTTGGCCAATATATCCTCCTTATATTTACGCCAACGCACTGTGGCCAGCATATCCTTCGTACAGCCCTCAGTTGGAGGAACAAGGTAAAGTAGGATGTTTTATCGATTGAAATAATTTATTTTCATTTCACCAAACGTTAGCTTGCGCGTACAAGAAGACTGGGTACTAGACCGTTGCCTGAAAGCGAAAAAATAAATCCAGCCACGTATTGGTGGCACTTTCGTTCCCCAGAACGCGATTTTTTTGACATTTTTTGCGAGGTGAATTTGCAGAAAGACAACACA
Organism: Phenganax stokvisi; assembly: GCA_025400075.2. Taxonomy (NCBI): domain Eukaryota; kingdom Metazoa; phylum Cnidaria; class Anthozoa; order Malacalcyonacea; family Clavulariidae; genus Phenganax; species Phenganax stokvisi. Next base: position 15,945 of record JAODVQ020495886.1, read on the forward strand.
TCTTTGTTTTAGAAATGTTCAACTACAACATGGTAAACGTGCAAGATGTGGACCAAACACGTCCTCGGCAAAAAAGGACAAAGTTCACCGAAGAACAAATACAGGAACTTGAAAAGCTTTTTGAGAAAGCAATACATCCATCGCAGGAAGAGATAACAGAGCTGTCAAAGAAGCAGAGATTGCCAGAAGGCAAGGTCAAGACTTGGTTCCAAAACAGACGAGCTAAACTGAAGAAGGAGAAGTCAGCCGATCAGAAACCAGAGTGATAGTCAGTCGTTTATAATTACCAGAACCCTTGCTCAATACCATTTGTACGAATTTTTGATCATTGTTTTGACTTTCGTTTGACCAGACTAAGTCTTACAAAGAACTTTATCCGATATTGTTAGTTACTTTTGAGAGTTGGAGTTATTCCTAAAATATCAATTAAACTGATAAACTAGTCGTGTTGTCAGTTAAAACTGATTGAGTCTGATCGTCATTGCGATATGACATGTTTCGTTTCATTCCTCATTGAAACATAAAGATTAATGGGCGTCAGATAGAAGTTACTGCTTGAGGAGTAAAATCGCTTTCAATCTCGTTCCCCGAGCGGCCTAGGGGTTATAGCGAATGCACTTTCGCGTGGTGTCAATATATTCGCCAAGTGGAAAACAGGAATTTGACAGAGTTTTTATAAGGCAGTATATATTCGCCGCTCTTTGTTTAACACACGTACATGAAGAAAATAAACTGGAATACTAACAAAGGGGAAGGGGAAATGGAAGCCGTGGTAGATGCTTACTTTGTCCGGCGGTAGACCCAGTCCTTTTAAACTTTGTTCAAAAATGCATTGTTTTTATTTTCTGAAATTTCGAGCCTTTGAACTATCTGAACCCTAGCATAAAATTGACCAGCATTTGTTCCAAGGGTTTAAATTGAGTATGAAGGCAAATAACCACAAAATGGGCATAAACTTTGTCGCTTCCACCGTTTGCAAGCAACCATCAACTGTAAGAGTTTCCTCATGTTTGTTGTACGATTGAAACTTGGATGTTTGCCGCATGAAATGTGTACGTTTGATTGGAGAAGTTGTATATTTTGATTGAAAATAGGTGTAACATTATTACGAATAATTCATTTGCTTTCAAAAGGCGGCATGCATCTTCATTGCATTCATTTTATCAAACGAGGAATGCGAAAATGTAATATTGTACATGGTTACCGTGAACTCATAGTTATTACGGCTTTTAAAACAACGTCATTTCAGAGATAACTGACAGAGATAACAGTTCTGAAATGGAGATGTGTATTTGTTTAAGATTGCCCATTCAACTATCTGGCATAAATTGATTCATGAGTTATTTGTTTGGCTCTGTCTAACACCAGACGATTTTACTGTTCAGGGTGAGTGCCTAGTCTTGCCATTTAATGTGGTGAATTACGCCGATTTCGCTTGTACAGCTGCAGTACCCTGCTTATGGATTTTACTCTGTTTAATGTCAGATGATTGCAAGTTTTCGAATAAAGTATGAATTAATTGATTTTATATGGTAGATTGTGTCATTCAAAAACAGCTTTCGCTACAAACCTTGTCGTGAGAGAAGTAGTGCGAACAACGGCGCCATCAGTGGCGGCCAGTATATTTGACACGGCGAATGAAGGCACAAATGTTGGCAAAACCACTTGGCTTTGTGAAAAGCACGAGGCAGCATGGAGCGAGCTCAGAGCGCTGAAAGTGTTATTCGAAGTTTACAGAGTATTTCCGCCGCTTGGCCTTCATTGTCTTGTTGATACATTTAAACACACCTACAGCCAACAAGAAAATGGCGTTTTTAGAATTTAATTGAGCGTTCTTTTCATTCGAAAAATAGTTAAAATACAGGGCAAGAAACGTTCCGTATTTTGACTAAGTATACTCAATAGTAACTTGACTCTTATATAGCAACTTTTAGCGGTAATTTTTCGAGATTTCAAGAGGTTTATTGCACATGCTACTCGACGCTGCACGGCAGCCCTTCCCCAACAAAAGTGCAACATTTTGGCGCCAGCGTGTTGGTGTACCGGTTTTTCTGTCATTTGCTCAATAATTGACGATTATTAAATCAATAATCAAATTTTCCCTATCTAATTTCTTTTTGTTTTTCCCTACTTTTCCTATAACTGACGTAATTTTCTAGTTTTAAAGCATATAGCTAAACTATCAATAAGTTGTTATTGCCAAACTAGAACCAAACTACACTCGCAAGAACAAAGTTTGCCTTTGACTATCGACTCGTAAATATAGCATATCTTCCAAAACTTTGCGGAATATGTATTTGTTGATATAGACGTCCGATGAACAACGCTCAGTACACAAGAATCAGAATGAAAAGTCCGACAAATTTGAGCATATATTTACAAACGGCAAGCTGCTACAAATCTTCACTAGGTGGTATTTATCTCGGTATTATTTCATGGTGTTTTATGCTGCTCTGAGATATTTTGAAAAACAAATTAATCTTACCTGTGCTCTTTAGTTACTTTATGTGCGAATTGGCAATTATGATGCTTACAAAGAGTTATTTTAGCAATGAAATTTTAGCAACAAGTTTGAAAACTTTTTAGGTGAGCGGCCGGGTGACGAATGATAGGCACATGCATGAGCGAACGCTAACTCCTATGATGGATGCAAGTCCATGATGATTGTTTGAGGGAAAAATTTCCACTCCCCCTGGAAACGAGAGACTAATTTCGCAATTAATTTTCTGGCTAAAGTTGTTTCATGTTTGTTTTACCTTTGAAAGTTGCATGTTTGCCGTTTAAAATGTGTACGTTTGAATGAAGAGTAGCATGTTTTGACAGAAAATAGGCGTAACCTGCCAAAACATGCTAGTTCTTCATTATTAACGTGCAAATGTGGAGCCGCGCACATGAAAAAACGTTTGCAGTTAACAGTTGCATGCAAATGTAGGAAGGAAATTAATTGCGAAGATGTAGTGTTTCTCATTTCCAGGGGGAGTAAAAATGTTTTGGCTTCACATAATCACAGACTTGAACCATGCAACCATCGGTGTTAGAGTTAGCGTTCCAGTTATACTCATCTCAATCACGCAAGTGCGTTAACGAGTGTTTCGCTCATGCGTGTGCCTATCACTCGTCACCTGGCCGCTCACCTAAAAATTTTTCAAAAGAGTTGTGAAGGCCTAATTGCTAAACTAATTCTTTTTAACCGTAATAGTTGCCAATTCGTATATCAAGCGACTGCAGAGTACAGGTAAGGATAGTTTGTTCCATTAAATATCTCAAAGCAGTACAAAACACCATGAAATAAACATTACATTAGTGAAGATTTGTAGCATCTTGCAGGGCTGCCCAGAAATTTTGGGGGCCCGGGGCGAAATTCTCTCTGGGGGGCCATCCTCCCCGAAAAAGCCCATGCAAATAGGTTCTAGAGTATTTTGGGGGGCCCCACAAGCCTGGGGGGGCAAATTGCCCCCTTTGCTTCCCGCTCTGGACGGCCCTGCCAGCTTGCTGTATATACATATGTCCTTAAATAAGTCGTCGGACTTTTTCATTCTGATTCTTGTGTACTGAGCGTTGTTCATCGTACGTATATATCAACAATACCGAGAACAATGCATATTCCGTAAGTTTGTTGAAACATATGCTATTTTTATAAGTCAATAGCCAAAGCCAAAATTTGTTCTTGCGGTGTACTTTGATTTCCAGTCTAGGTATAAAAATTATTGGCTCTTTATATGCTTCAAAACTAGACAATTCTGTCAATTTTAGCGAAAGCAGCGCTTAAAAAAAAAGCAGTTAGATAGGAAATGTTTCATTATGATGTAGTAATCGTCAATTATTGATGAAAAATTGACAGAAGCAACGCTTACAAAATATGCAAACACGGTGAAAGGACGTTGGCGCCACAATGTTGCACATTTTGTTGGGGGGGGGGGGCAGAATGTCAGCCAGGCAGCGTCAAGTAGCATGTGCAATAAACCTCTTACAATCTAGGATAAATACCGCTAAAAGTTGCTGTAAGAGTCAGGCTACTATTGAGTACATTTAGTCAAAATAAGGAATTGAACGTTTCTTGCCTGTATTTTAAATGTTTTGCACGCAAATGAAAAGAACGCTCGATTAAATTCTAAAAACCTCATTTTGTTGTTTGCTGTACGTGTTTTTAAATGTATCAAGGTAAAGCAGCGAAAATGCTCTGTGAACTTCGAGGTAGCATGGAGCGAGCTCAGAGCGCTGAAAATCTCGGCTCGTGGTTTCCACTAAGCCAAGAGGTTTGGCAATATTTGCCAACATTTGTGCCACACCATACAATCCGTACAACGCAGAATACCCGCCATATTATTGGCTGTTTCAAATATTCTGCCCGCTACCAAACCCGGCGTCGTTCGCTTTATATCCTCCACAACAAGGTTATAAATACCGAATGCTGTTTTTTGAATGACTCGATTTGCCGTAAAAATTCAGTCAGTTCCTACTTTATGCGAAAACCTGCATCGTCTGGTGTGAAACACAGTAAAACTACAGGCAGGGTATTGGGGCCATTCCATGGGTTAACAAGTGAAATCGGAAGATAATTTAGTTAACTGCATCACATGAAGTGGCTGGACAAGGGACTCACCCTGAAAAGTAAAATCGTCTGGTGTTGGACAGAGCCAAACAAATAACTCAAGAATCAATTTATGCCAGATTAAATGGGGAAACTTAACACATCCTCATTTTAGAATTGTTCAACTACCAATTAGTGTAGGCATGCCGGATATGGAGAAAACTCGTGCTAAGCAAAAAAGGACATCCCCAGAAATGCCGGTTAAAGTGCTTGAACTGAAATTTGAGAAAACAAGATACCGAACAATGGAGAGGAAAAACGTCATCAGAACAAAACCCTATTATGAAGCAGCTCTACTGAATATAAATTTAAAGAACTTATAGCAGTGACGAGCGCTAGTGGGTCTCATGTTTCTCACAGAAAAATTGTTTTAAAGCATTTGCATGAACTTTGACGAGACTTTTGGACGTCCTCTATGATTGTTGACTGTTAAGTGTTTTTGACCTGACCATCACGTTCAGAAATCCAGATTTATAAAGTTTAATTAGTTGTGTCCTTGAAATAAAGTTTAGTTATCTTTGAAATGACGTTGTTCTTAAAATACGGTGCAGTCCAACTTCTTTGATCTTTGGCTTTGGTCGACTGAAACTTGTAGCAAATGTTTCCTTATTACTAAACGACGGGATAAAATCAATCGCATAGTCAGTTTTTCGTTTCAAATAGAATTTTATTCGCGACATAAGAAGTGCCTTATCTATTTTCGAAACCTTTAAATTAGTTTACAACAAAACGATGTCAGAGGCACAGATTTTTATACCACGCCCGCTATTTTGAAAGCAAATGAATTATTCGTAACACTTCGTAATAATGTTTGTCAGCACTACGTTTGAACACGTTTACGCGATGAAACGCTTTCTACTCTTCACCCTTATTTTCATGCTTTCATCCAGCCACTTTAGCAAGGAGTATCAGCAGGGGCGTAGCTAAGGCTATGTGTTTGAGATGGTCTGAGTTTCAACTTGCCGACAGATTGGGGGTGACGTGTTTAGTTTTGGGCGTGGTCTCCGAAAACACTATAAAATATCTTATAGGAATCGTCTGACAATAGTTCAAATGCACTTTTACATCTTATTAACAAATAAAGGAAATACTGGGTACAGTTAATGGTGACTAATGGCCAAGCAACCAAAATTTGCAAAACCACTGATCTAGAAACCTATTTATGCAATACAAATTAAAATTGTAGAACTACCATGACCACAGCTCTTGCTGTCGCATGTAAATAATAGTTATCTCTCTACGTCGTATCAAATTATCAATTCACCTTCAGAAAGAGAAGCGCTTTCGCTTGTTAGATTAGGCTCTTGGGCAATTTCGGGCAAATTTTGCCAACATTTAATAATCGGTATTTTCGTTATTTTTGTTGGTATTTTTTAAAATGTTGCCGAAATTTGTCAATATTTTAAACTTATCCCGACATGATGTTGGCACAAGAACTAGAACTCAATGTAAATTTGCCGATAGAAAAACAATTTTACCGACAGAAAGAATATTGAGGGGGTCCAGCACCCCCCAGACCCCCCAACTCACGACGGCCCCGAGTATCATTACGACAGCATGATCGTTCATCTTTCGAAACAAAGGGCACACAATGCAAATACAGTAATCCCTCGCTAACTCGAACCCCCATATGGGGAACGAAATATTGTTCGCGTTAGGAGCTGATTTTATTTATTTATATTCGCAAAGTGGAAAACAAGAATTTGACAGAGTATTTTATAAGGCGATGTATCATAATAGATTGCCCGCACCACTGGCCCACACATGCAGGCGAGTAACGAGTGTTTCGCGCATGCGTGTGCTTGTCATTAGTTACCAGACCGCTTGACAAAAAAACTTTTCAAAACCTTTGGTGTTGTCATAAAGGTTCATTGCTAAAGTAACTTTTTTTAGGCGTAACAGTTACCAATTCGTACATCAAGTAACTACCGAATACAGGTAAGGATAATTTGATCTTCAAAATATCTCAGAGCAGTATAAAGTAGCTACCATGAAATAAATACTAGTGGAGACTTGAAGCAGCTTGCTGTAAATACGTGCTGAAACATATCAGACTTTTTCATTGTGATTCTTGTGTACAGGACGCCGTTTATCGGACATTTATCACCATACATATACAGCAACTTTAGTGGAATACATGCTATTTTTATAAACCAATAGCAAAAGCGAAAATTGTAGTTGCGGGTGTACTTTGATCTCCAGTCTAGTAATAATGTATTGATAGTTCATTTGCTTTAAAACTGAAAAATTCTGTCGGTTATGGGGAAAGCAGGGCTAAAGAAAAGACAATTAGACAGGGAAAACTTGATTATTAACGTAATAATCGTCAATTATTGATGAAATTGACAGAAACAATGCGTGCAAAAGATGCGAAGACAGTGAAAGAAAGTTGGCGCCAAAATGTTGCACATTTTGCTCGGGAAGGGTAGAGTGAAAGCCGTGCAGCGTCGAGCAGCATGTACGATCTACCTCTTGAAATCTCGCACAAATACTGCTAAAAGTAGCTGTAAAAGTCAGGCTGTTAAAGAGCATAGTTAGTCAAAATACGGAACGTTTCTAGCCCTGCATTTTAACTGTTTTGCAAATGAAGAAAAAAACGCTTAACTAAATTCTAAAAACGCCATTTTGTTGTTCGCTGTAGGTGTTTTTGAATGTATCAACACGACGAAGAAGGCAAAGCGGCGGAAATACTGTGTAAACTTCGAAGCAGCATGGAGCGAGGTCAGAGCGCTGAAAGTCTTGCTTCGTGGTTTCCTCAAAGCCAAGAGGCTTGGCAATATTTGCCAACATTTGTGCCACCACCGTACAACCCGTACAACGCAGAATACTCGCCATTTTATTCGCCGTGTCACATGTACTGGCCGCCACCAAACCCGCCGTCGTTCGCTCTACCTCCTCCCCAACAAGGTTTTATAAATACTGACAGCTGCTTTTTGAATGACACGATTTACCATAAAAAATCAATCAATTTACGCTTTATTCGAAAACTTGCAATCATCTGGGGCCGGTTGTTAACCCTGGATTAGTGTAATACTTTAACTAAAATTTGAAACTCGTACGAGTTAAATTGTTAAAAAGTTTTTTGCTGAAAATGTTTATATTAATGGGTAGTTTAATCCCTCAAAGTTTCAAAAACTAAATGCTTCAACACGGGGATATACAACGGTGGGTTAAATTTAAATCTAGGCTAACTACTGACCCACCTTTGAACCGGCCCCTGGCGTTAAACAGAGTAAAATCTATAAGCAGGTTAGTGCGGCCATACAAGCGAAATTGGTCGATAATTTAGCTAAGCCATCACAAGACAGGGTCACGGAGAACTCATGCTGACCAGTAAAATCGTCTGGTGTTCGACAGAATAATAAATAAACCAAGAGTCAATTATGCCAGATAGTTCAATGATCAAATTTGACATGCACTACCTCATTTCAGAACTGTTCAGCGGTTACCAATTAGTAGGCATGCCAGATGTGGAGAAAACTCGCACTCGCCAGAAAAGAACAAAGTTCATCGAAACGCAGCTCAAAGTGCTTGAAAAAAAATTTGAGAAAACAAGATACCCTACAATGGAGGAGAAAAAAGAGCTCTCAAAGAATCTTAAGCTCTCAGTATGCAAAGTATCGACCTGGTTCCAAAACAGACGAGCTCAATGGAGGAGAAAAACGTCATTAGACGAAAAAGCCAATGAGAAGCCAGCACCACTGAATAAAAAATTTGAAGAACTTAGCATTGACGAGTGCTAGTCCGTCTCATGTATTTTTCACAGAAACATTGTTTGAAACTTGTTCGCATGAGTTTTGACATGACTGTTGGACATTGTCTATCGTTGTTGACTGTTAAGTGTTTTTCACCCGACTATAACGTTCGTAAATCAGGATTTATAAAGTTTAATTAGTTGTTTTGCTAGTTGAAATAAAGTTTATTTATCTCTGAAACGACGTTATTCATGCACGTTATATTAAATATTTTCGCTACTCTCGTTAAACAGTTGCAAGCAGCTTCTAGAACCGTGGGGTCCACACCATTTGCACAAGAGTTACATGGGACATTACCATACTGTTGACATTACCATTACAATTGGGAGTTGGATTTTTTCATAAAATATTAAGATAAACTAGTGGTGTTATCGGTTAAAATAGAGTTTGATCATCACTGCGATATAAAATTTTTAATACTCATTGCTGACTTACGCATAAAATCAGTGGACTTCTGATACAACTCTCTGCTTGACGAGTAAAATCGCTTTCATTATCGTTCCCAGGGGAGCCGGAAGAAAAATGGCCCCTACATTATCGCGTGACGTTTCATATTCGTCAAGTGGAAAACAGGAATTTGACAGAGTGCTTTCACAGGTAATATAGTTTTCCCACTCTTTCCTTGACACGCATGCATTGAAATGAAATGAAACTGGAACGCTAACTCAGAGGGATATTGAAGGCGCGGTTGATGCTCACTATTTTGGCTTCACATAATCATAGACTGTTAGCCTTCCAGTTATACTCATTTCTATGCAAGCATGTGCGTACGAGTGTTTTGCGCATGCGTACCGTGTATCAGTCGTTGCTCCGCTCGCCCAAAATTTTTCAAAAGCGTGGAGGAGGTTCGTTGCGAAAATAACTCTTTTTCGGCGTAGTAGTTGCCAATTCGTACATCAAGTAACTACAGAGTACAGGTAAGGATAATTTGTTCTTCAAAACATATAAGGGCAGTATAGAAAAACACCATGAAATACGCACTTGTGGAGATTTGAAGTAACTTGCTGTACACACACAAATATGTATATATATACCGGACGTTTTCACTCTGATTCTTGTGTACAGAACGTTGTTTATCGGACGTTTATCAACTATACACATTCAGCAAATTTGTCGGAATATACATGCTATTTTTATACACCAACCGGCAAAGTTAAAATTTGTTGTTGCGGGTGTACTTTGATCTTTAGCCCAGCAACAAAATTTTACTGGCACTTTATATGCTTTTGAAACTAGAAGATTCTGTCAGTTACGGGAAAAGTAGGGCTAAAGAAAAAGCAATTTACCTGGAAAACTTGATTATTGATACAATAATCGCCAATTATTGATCAAATTGACAGAAGGAACGCGTACAAAAAAAATGCAAGCACAGTGAAGAAGGTCGGCGCCAAAATGTTGCACTTTTTATTGGGAGAGGCCCGAGTTTTCTGCCGTGCAGCGTCAAGTAGCATGTTGAAACAAAACCTTCAAATCTCGAATAAATATTGATAAAAGTTGCTGCAAGAGTCAGGCTACTATTGAGCACACCTAGCCAAAACACAGAACGTTTCTAGCCCTGTATTTAACTGTTTTGCAAATGAAAACAACACTCAACTACATACTAAGAACGCCATTTTGTTCTAGGTTGTAGGCCATTTGTAGGCGCTTATAAATGTATCAACAGGACGAAGAAGGCAAAGCGGCGGAAATACTCTGTAAACTTCGAAGTAATATGTCAGAGCAAGATCAGAGCGCTGAAAATCTTGCCTCGCGGTTTCCACAAGGCCAAGATGCTTGCCAATATGTGCCAACATTTGTGCCACCACAATACAACCCCTACAACCAAGAATACCTGCAATACCTTTCGCTGTGTCATTTATACTGCCCACCACCAAACCCGCCGTTGTCCGCCCTATATCCCCTGCAACAAGGTTTATATGTACTTAATGCTATTTTTTGAATGACAGGATTTACGATAGAAATTCAATCAATCCATACGTATTCAAAAACTTATGCCATCTGGCGTTAGAGTAATTCCATAAACAGGGTTATTGGAGCCATTGAATTCGTTAACAAGCGAAATCAACTGTAGTTAACTCACCACATTAAGTGCCAAGACAAGGGACTCGCCCTGACCAGTAAAATCGTCTGGTGTTAGACAGAGCCAAACAAATATCTCAAGAATAAATTTATGGCAGATAGTTGAATGGGCAAACTTAACAATACATGTCCTCATTACAGAACTATACAGCCGCCAATTACTAGAAATGCCAGATATGGAGAAAACACGTACTCGGCGAACAAGGACAAAGTACCCCGAAACACAGCGTAAAGTGCTTGAAAAGAAATTTGAGAAAACAAGATACCCAACAGCGAAGGAGAAAAAAGAGCTCTCGGACAATCTTGAGCTCTCAATATGCAAAGTATCGACCTGGTTCCAAAACAGACGAGCTAAATGGAGAAGAAAATTGTCATCAGACAAAAAAGCCAATAAGAAGCTATCTTCGCTGGATGAAGAATTTAAGGAACTTAGTTAGCATGGACGAGTGCTAGTCCGTCTCATGTATTTTTCACAGAATCATTGTTTTAAAATTACTTGCATGAGTTTTGACATGACTTTTGGACATTGTCTATCGTTTTTGATTGTTAAGTGTTTTTCGCCCGACGACAACATTCATAAATCAGGATTTCTAGAGTATAATTAGTTATGTTGTAAGTTGAAATAAAGTTTAGTTATCTCTGAAATGACGTTGTTTTAGAACCTATAATACAAGTTCACGGTAACCATGTACAATATTACCTATTTTCGCCTCACTCGTTTGATAAAATGAATGCAATGAAGACCCCGTTTACACTATACCGGATTGCTATCGGAGCGGCTCAAATTTTGCAACTATCGATGCTCCATGAAGATTTTTAATGGTAATGACACAAAGAAATATACAAAATCTGTCAGCCTAGTCAATATTTGCTGGTAGTTATTGCTTCTTAACAGCAAACGAAGATATCGTAACGAGTGAATCCGGTATAGTGTAAACGGGGCCGAAGATGCAGGTGCAATTCAATTGACTGTTCCGTTGCTATTGCCGCTAATCATTAATCATTCTTGCATTACTTTAGCTATACCGTGTCAAGAAGTTTTGCTTTTCTAAATACAGACATTGGATCTATCACTGGAACTTGCGAGAAATATTAACAGTGTGCACAGTGCGACTTCTTTCATCTATGGCTTTGATCAACTGAAATTTGTAGCAAACTTATTCCTCAATACCAGAGTACGAAAATGATAAAATCAATCGCATAGACAGTCTCGTTTCAAATAGCATTTTATACACGACATAAAAACTGCCTTATCTATTTTTCAAACCTGTAAATTATTTTACAACAAAACGATGTCAGAGACACAGATTAGAATCACACCAAATATATCACAACGCTTATATACGTATTTCAAGCCCGCCATTTTGAAAGCAAATGAATTAGTCGTAGTAATTCGCAATGTTCGTCAGCAGTCAGCACTACGTTTTGAACACGTTTACACGATGAAATGCTTCCTATACTATTAGGTACCTTAAGATTCTACGACGCGAGCTCAACGACGCGACCCTGAATATTGGGTTTACTTTATGTAAACCGAAAGTATTGTTTACAAAATGAAATGCAGCATTACTGATGCAACAATAACTTTCGATATTATTATGACTCTGCCAATATTGGAAACAGCCTCTGCTGTGTTTGAAATAATTTATGTATCGCGTCGTAATTCTAGTTCTGGTATAAGGGCGACGTGATTTTCGAAAACTTAAGTCGTAAACAAGGGAAACTTTGTACC
>JAODVQ020495887.1:0-10067 GCA_025400075.2 Phenganax stokvisi
GCCAAAATCAGTGGCTTGAAGACTAGGTCGGACATCTGTTAGTCTCTCATCTGTGACATAAATCCATTAATTGCAAGAGCTTCCATTTACACAGGCATATTTCTGCTGCAACTTTCCGCCTGTTGAATGATGTGATTGAGTAGACAACTGGAGAGCATAAATTGGTGCAAAACAACTTTGCCAATGCACTTGCCAGTCAACCTACTCAATCACATATGCCAAAAGGAGAAAAATCGCAGCAAAAATCGCTCGTGTAAACCACTGATCTCATAGTAGACTGGATAGAGCTTCTCAAGATCACTGGTGTAAACAGGCTTTAATAGTTGCCCCATTCTATCATTGGATGGTAGCCTAACCTATTACTCTCGCAAATATTAGTAAAGGTAAGTAGTAAACTGTTCCCCCATTAGAACCACCTACATTGTCTTTTTGTTTGGGTACAGTGTGAATGGGAATCAGCTGCCAAAATTGCCATTCTTTCACATCAATTGAATCATTCTAACAACAAAATGTCAGAGCATAATAAGGCCCGGTTTATACCGTCAGAGTTTCTGTAATCAAAACGGGAATTCGGACAGGTAAATCCTAAGTTTTCAAAGATTTAAAAATATTGAAGGGAACTAATCCAGTGCTCAATGCTGAACTACTTTACTATGAGATTTCTTCTAAATTTTTCAGAACGTAGAATTTCCCAGAGAAATATTCATACTTTGATCACAGAAACTTTGATCGCGTATACCAGCCTTAACAATGATCCTTCAGATTGTATATTGAGTATAAATTCATTGTCAGACCGTATGAATTTATTAAATTATGAAAAAGCTGTACCCTGATGTCTGAAAAATCAGTAGGAGGATAGAGTCCAGCCATTTGAGCTTCAGCGCTCATTAAACATCGGTCCTTGTCAGAACTACGACAATGCACCTTTAAAAGAATACAATTCTAGTTTAGTCTTTATAAAAAAACCTTTAAAGCAGAATCACTTAGAAAGTGCAATAGATTCTACTTATTGTGATGTTTCATAGCATATTTAACTACTAAGACCAACATGTTTTGCCAGCATAATTGCTTGATAATGCTTGCAAAGCATTCTGGTTTCAGTAGATTGTAGTCATAAAATCCAATGAAATTTTATCATGTGTATCGTCTACGTCAAGTCATCATACTTGTTTTCTAAGGTATGTTTGATTAAGGAGTGTATGTAGATATCTTTGTCTCAAAAATTGACCCATAGTAAACTCTTGCTTCTTTCCAATCTAAAAAAAACATTTGAAATGAAGGTACACAAAACCCAAATCTGTCATTTACAATTCTGAACAATATAATATTGAAATTGGAATGATAGAAGACACATACAACAGGGACATTTAATATTGATTACCGGTATTATACACCTATCTAGTTGTACTTACTATGTATGTGTGTATGTATGTATATGTATCTGTGTGTACATGTGTGTACATGTGTGTATATATGTATATATTTATATATGTATATATGTGTATGTATGTATGTATATACATGAAGATTCCTACACAGGTGAAACAGACTGTAGTTGGCAACTTTTGGTAAGCTTAATATGCTCTACGATCGCTCTGATATTGAGCACTTTTGAATATTTCGTTTACAGACACCATTCTATTTGTGTTTGTATATATATATATATATATATGAATAAAAGTAAATTTTTTCATTATTATATCATGCATGACCTCACTGAAAAACACACTAGTGATGTGGGTATCATGGATAAATATCATCATAAAAAACAACACACCTCTGTTAGCTGTCCCAAGCCTTGTTTCCAAAAATTTTTATGCTCGTCATTTGGAAATGTAACAGTTGGGGATCTATCTCCATGACGATAAAGCTACACAAATAAAAATATTTAACTTTAGAGTGAAGTAGTGCAACCTATTTATTAGCAAGAATGCATCTTGGCATTCTTGAACTATTTGTATTCAGCTTCAACACCTAACTACCCAACTTTCAGGGTAATAATCAATCATCTTAAAGCCAGTTCATATGTGCAATTTTCGATGCGATTTTTCTCGTGTTGAACGATGTGATGCATAACTGGCAAGTATACTTGGTCCAACAATTTTGCTAATGCCCTCGCCAGTCTACCTACTCGATCACATACACGAAAAGGAGAAAAATCGCAGCAAAAAATCGCCCATGTCAACTGGCCTTAATAGCTAAGAACACAAAAACCTCTTTTTAATGTATAAAATGGACTAAACAGTTTTAAAAACATAATCTGCAGCAATATACACCTCATTAAATATTTAAACAAAAAATAAGTGGGTACAAATCCAATATTATTACATCACTTATTGACAAAAAAATCCCACTTTAATCAAGGCTAAAGCACATAAAAAACCACTTACAACATTTGCCATCTTCAGCTCCCAGTCATTAGTATTTTCTGACGATATACAAGGTGAAAAATAACAAAATAAAAGAAAATACCAAGCCACTTTAAAACTCTTTCTCAGCATTTTCACTGCCTATATGAAACAAAACGAGCCTGCAGTCCGTTTAATTGCTTAATGGATTACTTCATTTAACTTACACAGCTCAAAGAAGACTGTTAGAGAAACGATACGAGTGCTGCGTATTGATGACTCTAAAAAATGCCCTGAAAATTGCCGTAAATTACTAAAAATAATTGCAAAGCTGTTTTAAACAATAAAAATTTAAATATCTTTATGATATATATTACAATATATTGGCAAAAGTATGGTATGAGTTCTAATTGAGTTCTGATTAGTTCCAATTATTTCTAATTGGGGAGAATTGGTGTTCTAATCGCTGTTTTCAGGTTTAGAGGTAATCTTGCTTCCTGCTTTTTTCTTTGAGAGAAATTTCTTCATATCCGATTTGCTGGTTTGTAAGTAACCTTTGCCTAAATATTAGTAAAAAAATGTCAAAATTCTGTCTAATACCAGATGATTTTGCTGCTGAAGGAAAAGCTATTGCAGTATCATCAAAACATACCCATTGGAGATGCCATTTTTGACACAAGCAAAACAAATGGCTCTTTCAATGCCTGTCTATCACCAACACAAATCTCAAAAAGTTTTACTAGAGAAATATAATGGCTGATCTCATTAAGATGCCTTATATACTTATCATTTTATTTGTCTAATGGCAGACAATTTTGTTCATCAAGCCTTCCAAAGTAAACAAAAATGACAGAATGCAAACCCTTTTCAGACTCGGCCCATTTCAAAGCAGACTTGTAATCACATTCTCTCTGTTCTAACAAATCTGTTTTGGTTCCCAACACAATCATCGGACACTGCGCAAAAAACAAAATCTATGTTTATTTCCATATGATGAAATTCATTCACCTTTATGTAATGGCAAATTTTAAGAGATGGTGATTATAGAATCAAATATAGATTCTGACCTCTTTTCCTCTTTTCTCAATTTCTTTTTTGACATTTTCTATGATATTTAGGGATGACTTTGATGTTATGCTATATACCAAAACAAAGCCCTGCAAAAATACAAAAATGAATTAGTTCAAGAGCACGATGGACATTGTCTACATAGTTTAACGGAAGCAACAAAGTCATGCACATGATTGCTATTCTCAAAATTAAATCAACAAGACTTACGTCAGCGATCGCAATATGCTTGCTTAATTCAGAACTAGTAGACTCCTGAAATTTTGAAGATATACCACTGAGATACACTAATGAGAAACATATGCACCAGCATACTACTTCAAATTAGCCTGCAAGCAGGCTATGAAGCAAAACTCTTGATGATTCACGATGTTATTAGGTAAACTTTACTAACCAAACCAGCAGTATCAAAGATCCGCACTTTCTCTTTAACATTTTGTTCGTTTTCTATCAAAAGCTCATAGATATCTTCAATTGTATCGTGCAAATTCTGAATTGAACGTGAAAAATGAAGTCATTTTATGTAATATAAGTCATTAGTTTTATCTGAAGCTAAAACAAAGCAAGATTTAGGATTATATCTACATACCAATCCGATCTTGTGGTGTCCGTGAACCAACTGCTCAATAATCGCTGTTTTCCCGACTTTTTTTCCTCCTAAAAACACAATTTTAAAACATTTCGGCATTGTGTGTAGTTGTCACAGTTTGTTTACATCCCATGTGCAGGCAGCAGTCGCTCCAGTCCTGGGAATACTACCGGCTGCGTATAGCTTGCGCACAAATGCTACATTTCTATTTCACTGGCAGAAGCAAGCCAGGTAACCATATCAAATTGTATTCCGGGATGATCTAAAAATACTAACGTGTCTGTTATCTTAGTTAATAGTGTCGATAAGACATGATTATCTAATTACATTTTATTTAACAGTTATTTTAAAAGTGTACAATAATCAGATTGAAATCTACATCCGACATATTGAAGTTGCACAATACATGCAAAATGTATTGTTTCAATTGCATAAAAGAGACTATTAGATAAAGCAACATCATGTTGCACAATTTGATTGTACTCTGCGCGCAAAAGAACGCAAATTTTTGTCTCATTCTTGCGCGAATTATTCTTCTGCAAGCCAGGTCAATGTTTTCATGTGGTGCTATACAAAGGTGAGATTACATAAGGGCAAGCAATTTTTCGCTCCATTCTTGCCATATTTGGCCAGAAATTGTTACTGCTCCACTGCGCGCGCATTCCAGTCATACCTCATCAAGTTGCCATGATATGCTGAGATCGATTGAGCAGCGTTTGTAATGAATGGTGAAGCTCAATTTTGTACAGTTAACGAAAAAAGAGCACCTGGCCTGAAATTAGCATCTTGCGCGCAATATTGCGCTAAATCGTTTTAAATTGGGCAAGTCTGTTTAGGAAATATAAAATATTGCAACACGCGCAAAAGATTTGCATTATTTTGGCGCGCAAATTCAAAGAAGGGCAAGAGCTTCCAGGAGAGAATCTTATTGGTACATCAGGTATGGTTTCTACCTTTATACATTTGCCTGAAACTGCGCTAAAAGCTCAATTGAAATGTAGCGTCATTATCGCGTGCTTTACCGAATGAAATATTAAACTTGCCGAAGAAATAGGAAACTTCAGGAAGTCTAAGATTGACAGTTAACTCAACACCTAGTGAAAAATGTTTGCTTACGTCTTAGATAAGATTTTTGCTCGTATTCTGTTTTAACGTTTTTCTTTTCGAAAAAAATGTACAGAGTGCTGAAATGTCGATCAGCTTTTTGTCGGTAGAACCAAATGCTTCGAACAGTGATGAATAAATTGCGCAACTTTCCCGATATTTTTAACCCTAAATTTATTTTAGAACATATAATTTTGAACGTTTTAAAGCCAGTCAATGTCCATATACATTCCCGATATAGCCACATCATTTGTTTGTAATTATCTCTGTGTTAGATGTACTTTTATACACGAAATTGAGGCTTAAAAGTTTGAACCAAATATGATTAGCTCGTTTAATTTTCTTTGACCTTATTTGGCCATGTGACGTACGTTGGAATGTTCTTAACCAGAGTCTGTCTTTCTGTATGTTGGAAGAATTTACATCTTAAGCTAGTACAATATCATTGTCTTACCAATACAAAAGCTTTTAACGAAACAGTTTAGGCTTATAACACTAAATTTTTTAGTTCTTCTACGTAATGATTAACACTGAACGAGAAATATCAATCTGTTCTGGTCGCATAGAAATCCTACGTACGTGTCAATGCTGAATCATGCTAATTTCTCCCAAAAGTTCTTTCTAAAACAATTGCGTTTGCCACCCCCCCACTTCACACAGTCGAAGTCAGTTTACTGTGGGCGAGTCTAAAATATTTTTAATTCATTCTTAACATAGCTTTTGTCCACAAGTAACGCAAACTGCTCATATTAATATAAATTTTATTAAAGACAAGTGATTTACAGGTAGCTATAAACAATCTATATAGGTTTTATTCAGATTTTCGCGCTGAAATTGCGGGGGAATTTTTAGATTTTTTCACCGCCAGTCAGGCGCGTTAAGTGCCCTACTAGAAGTGCAACATTCAATTTAATATGAATGATTGAAATTTTTCTCATTTTTTAGCCATCGCTTCCGGATAAACTGCTCTACTGGTACAATTTATTGTACAATAAACATCAACTGTTTATATTTTGCGAAATTTCGACGTATTTCGAGCAAGTTACCCACATGAATGCTGAAGGGTTAGATATGGATGACAAGGCGAAAAGCCCAGAAGATATGGCCAACGATGCTGAGGGTGTTTGGTCCCCTGACATTGAGCAAAGTTTCCAAGAGGCTCTAGCTATTTATCCTCCGTGTGGACGAAGGAAAATTATCTTGTCGGACGAAGGCAAAATGTATGGTAAGGACACGTCTTGTTGTCTTCGACGATGCGTGATGTTGCTTGCTTGGCAGCGGAAGTCAAATTGTGTTTCTCTCAAATATTTTAGCGCAACGTAAATCACGTTACATTCATCCCAAACATTCCTTCTGATCATAAATACTTGGAATTGCAAAGATCGTACATTTGTAAACGGTCAACCGCCACATTGGGGCAATCATTTTTAAGTATTCTCAATGGTGTACCGAGAACAATACCTTGCTGTTTAGCCTTTTGATCAGGCTTCTGTCGACTGGATCTAGCACAGATTATCGATTTCAGTGAACCAGCACACCTCAACTGATATGATTTGTTATGAAATAAACATTTCTTACATTTTAGAAGATCGTAATTGCAATATATTCCTTAATTTGCGACCTTCAAATGTGTTCCAGAGCGGATTAATTGCGACATGGCCGACTAGTGAAATAGTACATATACACTCACTCGCGTTTTGAAATTCTCGTGGGCAGTCCGGTCTGTTTAGCGATTGGTTTGTTTTCTGATAAAAATATGATTGTTATGCTATTGCAATTATATCATTTAAGCATGAGGCAAATGCCTAGATCACTTTAAATGTTTTTCATATTAATTTTCGAGTGATACTAGAAGAAAGCCTTCACGTCACATCATGAAAAATATTTTATATTGTTCCTAAAATAAGATTGTATTTATAGTCCACAAGTTTTTCGTTCTAATTACATTGCGAAATCCAAGAATGTCCTTTTTATGATGGCAATGTGCTTAAAATATATTTTTGATAAATTGTAATACACAGTTGACAGCTTAAACAAATTTGATCTGGAATCCTTGAAAAGATTAAAGCCAGTGATTGCCTTTAACCGACCAATTTATTTGCGGTATCACACAAAATATGTGCAGCTAAAAATTGTTGCAAGATTTATACTGTAATTGGCCAAGTGAATAAGCAATTTGTTCCAAAATTGTGACAAGTCCAGTTTTATTTGAAACCAAAACATTTTGCCCCAATGCACCTTACTTTGTTTATGCCTCCTCAAGTTGCCCGTTATTGAAAATCAAGTGTTTTATTTAGGTCGAAATGAACTTATTGCTCGTTACATTAAATTACGAACAGGAAAAACGAGAACTAGAAAGCAGGTTTGTCTTGGCTTAGTTTGGTAGTTGGCTTTTGTTTTTTAGTACATTTCTTACTTAGAAATTTGGGTCATAGGTATCCAGTCATATCCAAGTTTTGGCAAGGAAAAAAGCAAGAGAAATTCAGTCAAAACTGAAGGTAGTTTGTACTTATTACTGAGGAAGAGTTTGTAATTTGACTTGGAAATATTTTATCGTGATTATTGCAGAAGATCTGACTTTCATGATTTTTAGGACCAAGCTGCTCGAGATAAGGCACTGCAAACAATGGCATCAATGTCGTCAGCACAAATTGTTTCTGCTTCAGTTCTACACAACAAGAATGCGCCGCCATCAACCAACTATAATGATCATTATAGTTCCCCCCATGGAAGTCACCCATTGCCTGCTCTACCAAGCAGTCAGGTAAATACAGCATAACTATTGATTATTGTATCATAGCAGATACATAGGTGCAGTGGCGTAGCTCTTGTTGGGTAGGGTTAGTTCAAGAACTAAGGGCCCCAACAGTTGGGGGCCCCTCGGCCACGGCCTACGACCTACCGGCCCAAAAGTTAGGAAAGGGTATATTTTATTAAAAACATGTAAAAATGAGTACGTATATAGGTAACATGTACATAGGTGATGTAATTTATGTTATATCTATCTAATTATGGTATGACAAACTATGAAACACATATACTACATGTTAAGTAATATATATTGTCTTTTTCTAAAAAGAAATTTATCAGCTATAAAAGGATACACTAAATACAGCTTCCAAACTAATCATGAAAAATTCCAGGCTTTAGCAGTCAGCGCTCTTCAGTCAATGACAACTGTCAACATGGGCCTCCCCACACCTAATATGCCTAAGGGCCCCATCTCCCTCTGCTATGCCACTGCATAGGTGGTTCTTCCTAGATGTGTTGTTAGAGCAAACCAGAGACTAAGTGGTGCAAATGATATTTTTGTTTAGTACTGGAACAACCCAGCAACACAACCAGGCAGCACTCCAACCTCATTCAATCTACCAACGACGCATGCACGAACATTATTGGGAGTAAGTCCTGGGCCGTCTTCTGCACTGGTTCCCAGTAATACCGTGACGTCACCCAGTGAAGAAATGGTAAGAGACATACATCTGTGTTGACTTAAGTAATTTTTGGATATGGATTGTGCTTAATAGTTGTTATCGTGATTCTTTAGAGACAAGGTGGTCCTTATCCAACTGGAAACCAACTGACTATGAGTGGGAATTCAAACTGGAACAGAAGTATGGTAGGTTTTGCAACTCTAAACTGTTCATAGTGCTTGTAGAACCAAATTATATTTGTATGTTACAATTTACTGTTCTCTTTCCGTTTTGTAGCCACTACGTCTTATTGATTTCCAAGCATTTGTTGAACAAACTGGCCTCAAAGCTGATTCAGTATGTATAAAAAATTGAGTGCTTTCTATACCATGGTAGTACTAGAAGTATTGACCAGTCTTAATTGAAATCCTGTTTTTAGTACCACAAACATCTTTTTGTTCATCTTGGACCAAATGTAAATTTCCAGGACTCAATTTTAGAGGTGCAGTAATGAATGACATTTTGACGTTATGATCAACAACATTAACATTTTTTTATCTTTCTTTCAGGCTGTGGATATCCGACAGATTTATGATAAGTTTCCCGAAAAGAAAGGAGGTTTACGTGAACTTTATGAAAAGGGACCACAATCTGTTTTCTTTCTGGTCAAATTTTGGGTAAGTTGAGAAAATATAATGGTTTAATACATTTATTTCTTTTTTGTCGTTGTGATACTCTCATGTTTTCACTGGTTTTCAGGCTGATTTAAACACTAATGTAAAGGACGAATCTGGATCGTTCTACGGTGTTTCTAGCACGTAAGAAGAATGTTCAAACTCAGATTTGCTGGCCCTTGAAGCTCATTAATGCCATTTATTTTTATGCATCTCTTCATTTCGTGTCCTAGGTATGAATCAAGCGAGAATATGACAATCACTTGTTCCACAAAAGTTTGTTCTTTTGGCAAACAAGTTGTTGAAAAAGTTGAAGTAAGAGAATATGTTTGTAGACATTTTTATAAGAATTTAGGAGTCACTGGGGAAAATAAATTGCATTCATTAGAATAAGTTTTAATGTATGTTCATCATAAATTTATTTATAAATTATTTTCATTTTAGACAGAGTATGCGCATTTTGAAAATGGTCGATTCGTGTACAGAATACACAGGTCACCCATGTGTGAATATATGATCAATTTCATCCACAAACTCAAGCAACTCCCTGAGAAATATATGATGAACAGTGTGCTAGAGAATTTCACTATTCTTCAGGTTAGTAGCTTAGTATAGTCTTCAAACAGGTGTTTAATATGTGACCAGGGTGTTAGCAACAGTCAAAAACTCGGTGTTTTATTTCGTTTTCACAATCTCACTTTGCAATTTCACAATTCGGCACAGACATATATAACACAAATAACATATAGTACCGACTATGGCAATTTTATTTGAAGTGCAATGGTTTAAATTTTGTTTAAAAGTGCTGTTAAACTAAAGCCCCGTACAGACGGACAATTTTTCCTTGACAATTTTCCTTGATGACATCACT
>JAODVQ020495898.1:0-10066 GCA_025400075.2 Phenganax stokvisi
ATTTATATTATTTCGGTTATAAAGCTTTAAAGTTGGATTGCGTTTTTTTTATACAGCCTGTAGTCACTTCAGTGACTCAAGAATATTGTAAATATAAATATGTGGAATCCCTGACCTTGATACAGACATTTTAGTAAATCCTCTGTTTTATTTCTCCAGTACGAGGGTTGTGACAACTAGTCGTACTGTAGTGAAAGGAGATGGTTTGCCTGTAACGACCACTGTTGAAAAGAAAGTGATTGTGAATGGTGAAGAGCAGCCTTCTGGAGATAGCAATTTATTGAGTCCGCCTCCAGTTGATGGTGAAGCTGATGAAAAAGAAGATGGTAGCGAGGACGGTAAGTGCTAGCGACAAGCTTTTGTTGCATGCGTTTCATTGAGAAGTTTACTTTCTCGTCAGTGGCGTAGATGGGGCCCTTAGGCTTGTGTGGTGTGGCGGCCCCCTGTTGAATGTTGTCATTGTTTGACTGAAGAGTGCTGACTGCTCAAGCCTGGAATTTTTCATGATTTGTTTGGAAGCTGTATTCAGGGTGTACCTTTGTAGCTGATGCATTTGCTTTTAGATAAAGACAATATATATTACTTGACATGTAGTATTTATTTTTCATAGTTTGTCATATCGTAGCATTATATAGAGTTATAACGTACACTACATCACCTATATACATGTTACCTATATATATATATATGCACCTTTTTACATGTTGTCAATAAAATATACCGTTTCCTAACTTTTGGGCTGGTAGGCCATGGCCGATGGGGGGCCCTTAGTTCTTGAACTAACTTTACTCAAAGAACGCTACCTCACTGTTTCTCGTGTGTACGATGAACAGGTTTTTTGGCAAGTTTTTTGACGACTTCAAGCTTGTCGTGGGTTTTAGCCATACCTCAAAAACACCATTTTCTTTTCTTTTCAAAGGTGACAAAGGAGAGAAAGATGAAGCGGAATCATCCGGAGGCAAACAACGCAAGAAAGTGAAGAAGAAGCGAAGCTTTAAGAAATCTCTGGGGGGAATCATCAACCGCAGAAGCAAATCGGAAAAAGACGAAGACGAAAAGAAATAAATTTTGAAACGACAACAGTGTTTTTGCTACTCTCGTCTGAAGAACAGCTTGTGAATATATGAAGAAACTATGGAGGACTTGGTGAATTGTGGAAACTTTGCTGTATGATAAATCGGGTATTGTGATTATAAATTAGTATGTATTTCTGTTTGCTGATTTCTGTTGAGAAAAATGACGCCCTGTAGATTGAGGGAGTTGTTCGTTGTTGTGGGCATTAATGGGTTCGACAAACGGAATGCATATCTTTTGTTTTTGTAAAACGCCGTTAGGTATTGATCTTATAAATTTCTCATGAAATCAGCGAGAACTGTTGAGCACTATATTTGCCTTTATCAAGATAGACGAATCCTCGTTCACTTAGCTCATTTAAGCCAGCTTAGCACAATCTACGATGTTTACAAACTTTATGGCTGATTAGTCTAGGTTTATAACATTAGCGTTGGAAGGCTTGCTCTGGAAGCGTACCAAAACCTGTTGTTATAAAACGTGGTCAATGCCAGTGGGAAGAGATAAGCTTGATCAATGTTATTTTGGTTGGTCTTGAAGCTTGACTTGACATTGATAACTTTGGTCAAGCTTCGAACCCCCCTCCTCCATTGTCATTTTCCAATTGTTGTAAGTAAACCAGGCTTCGTGAGTTCCTTGCTGTTTCAAAGTTGAGGTTGGCTTACTATGTTTTGAAGTGGATAGAGGATTCCCTATGTTAGTAAGATTTACACCGAAGTAGTGGTATATTATTAAAATATAAATTACCGAATTGATTTGTCGTTTTTTCGTTCAGTTGTCCAGCCCCTGCACTTTGTTGTGTTTCTTTCATTTCGGAATTTTCCTTGTCTCTTAAAAAATCTAAACGGGCATGCGCCTCCCGCGTAACATTTTCAATATCCTTGCGGATAAGTTATTTTGTATTAATTTGCCTCGAAATACGATCAAAACAAGACAAGGACGTACTATTTTACCTGCTCAAGCCTACTTAGAAACAACGACATTGTCCAGGAAACTATGCCCGGCAGTGATACCCTGTCAATGGGGCCGTTTTACTGCGCGCTTATAAAAAGTCATTGATAGATATCTTAACGACGAATTTTAAGCGGGAAACCAATGCATTTTTGAGCAGCTCATGCTGTTTTGGCAAACATATTTGACCAATAAGCGTCACGCCCAGCCACGTTTTCATCGATGTGCCAAGGCATGTTCGAGCACGACTGGCGGGTGGAAGATAAGGGCACGGAGAATATCGCAGTTGATCAACTCCGTGTTTAACGGTAACAGTTATCCATTCCCGTTGTTTAAAACGACTAGAAAACGTCAGTCCTCTGGTAAAAGCTGTATACCGTCACCTTGAAGCATGTTCGATATCTTTTTCGTGTTTATTTGTTAAGGAAAACTTGGATTATCCCGACTTATTAAAGTGGGCTTCAAAATGCTTGAACGGTTCAAAATTCTTGTCTTGTCACTTCTTTCAAGTTTAGACCAAAAAAATATTTAATTAATATTGTGTATTTTGAGTTAACTTATAGCAGAGCATTGTATAAAATTTTTTTTTTTATATGACCTAAAAAGTCCATTTGTTTTTGACACAATTCTGGACCATGATTAAGTGTGAAATTCTCTCAACAGGGTCGTTTATCAAAATTCGCAATTAACATGAATTCATTTCGGTAGACGAACTAGAGTTGACGACGTATTTCTTGTTCTCTCGTAGTTCGAGTACTAGTTTCTTCTCCAAGTTTAGAAAGCATGGAGCAGCCTTTAGCTTGTATGCAAGATGTTGAACCCGTGCGAAAACGAAGGAGAAAGCGCCGGAGACGGTGTAAAAGGCATCCCGAAGAAGGGCCTCATTCGCCGACGTGCCGAGGTCATAAACAGACAAGTCCCGCACTGGTATGCTTTTATTCTCTATACCCTCGCAGTTTAAGTGCGCACTAACAGCACTTCGTGTCGCTGTTGCGACTGTTTGAATTTCTCGCCCGAAAACTGTCTATTTTGCGATTTCCAGTTCAAAAAATGTTGGCTTTTTGAGTGAAATGTTGGAAACATGTGTTAACGTACTGGCTCAGAAAGGACTAGAAAATTGTGGTTTTTCTTTACAGGGCAGCCTATTATTTAGGATTACTTCCAATTTCTATTATATTTCAAATACATCCGAGTTATGCAATGAGTGTTTTGCTGTGCGTTCCAAAGTATATGATAGAAAAGCATTCTAAGCATACTAGTCTACACAGTGAAAGACAGTGAAGGTCGAATCAAACCACATCAAAGTGGTTGCTATGGTCTTAATGTTTCATCTGTACTTAGTTGGGCAAGGCCGGGCAGCCAAATAAATCTCACGATCACTTATCGAAATCCGATATTTAACAATCGCTTATCAGCCGGATGTCGTACCTTGAGCAAATGGTTGCAACCACTTTTTGCGGCTTGTTTACTCCTTCTGGAGTTCCACTCCAGAGTTATTTCATCGTAACTAGTCCGAAGAGCGGTTTTAATTTCACCCATTAAGTGAAAAGTGTCTTGCCCTGATCAGTGAAATTGTCTTGCATTAGACAGAGCAAAATCACGGAGTAGGATGCATTGGTGCGCTTTGGTACTTCATCGACAAGTACCATGGAAACTGCGCCATATCGTGTATTAAATGTTGATCATTGATGCGTACTTACAGACTTTTTCTGCATCATAGGTGAGAAGTTTACCAAGTTTGCAGCCAGTGCTAGACTTCTTAAATGTGAAGGGTGCCATATTTACAAGAGCTCAGGTACTACCATGTTTGTTTGAATTGTTTATGTTTTCTTTGTCTGAGAAAGGACATGTCGTTTGCTTGGTGAAAATAAAAAATTCGACTTCACCTTAAAGGTCAACATTTTGCAGTGAGCTCAGTTGCCTTGCTCATGCAACCAAATTTAACCATAAAAGTTTGAGAAATTCAAATCTACAGTATCACAAACAAAGAAAATAGCCGATACGCAGTTACCAAGATTTGAATAATAATAGTTAAGACGTTCTTTGACCAACTTCTTTATACTTATAAAGAACCATGGTGCTATAAGACTTGTACTTTTAAAAGGATTTTAAAAGATGTCTAATGCAAATATCGATTAGAAAAAAATCAATTTTGGAAAATTTAAACCTTCGTGAGATCACTTGCACTTTGTCTGATATTGTCATGTAGCTGGTATCATGGTTATGTGAAATGATATGTTTGAGCTGGCTGCTCCAAACAGGAAGAGACACTTGTAATTTCAAGTACCTTGCTGGAACATGTTTGATCACGAACTTCTAAATACTATTATATGAAAACAGGATTGCCACATGTATAATGCTTCATATAAAGTTTCAGTTAATGTACAAGCTAATTACTGAAGTATATTATACATACACACTGAAATTGGAAGTTGAAAGTTAATTATCTTGAAGTCAGATGTTCATGTTGTGATTAATTTGATTTAATCACATTTTTGCGGGTGGTCTCAAAATACAATCATGCTGTCTAATTTTTAGAATGTAAATGCACATGTAATATGGCAGAGTATTGGTATGGGACTGAGGTGTTTAAGGCATTGTTTGTTCATACATTTTCAAGAAATGTATTTGTGAAGTTTATTTCAGTATACCTACTTCAGTATGCCAACATACTATCGTATTTATAAAGTCTTATTCAGTTTTTCCGTGGACGCATTACACACTATCCGGTGAGACAACTATCAGAGAGCCGGAAATGTGCCTTTTTGCGTGTTGAAGCATGTACTCGTGTTTCGCAAATACATTGTTTGTATTAATTCTATGTAAAATTTTTATTTTGATACTGTTACTTACTGTATTTGATACTAAAACTTTGATATACCAAGCTTATGATTGAACGCCTAATCAAGGGAAATGTCGTGGCGATTTCCTTGCTGTTATTTACCATTTTGCCCTGTATGTTGTCAGACAATTTTACCTGTGAAGGCGACCTGGGTCCTTTGGGACTTTAAATGGGCATGTCTGATTTGTAATCTACTTAATAGCGTCTGTTTAATCGTGGGAAATCCCCCGGAAAATGCAGCTTAATGTAATTCCATCTGGCTCATTTAGGATTTCGCTAATTGTGGAATCTTTGTTATTTGGCTTAGTTTGTAGGGGGAAAATGATCAGCCTTTAAGTGCTTTTCTGTGAGATTTATGTTTCTTATTCCTGCCTAGGCTTGCCTGTGTTTAAAACAGTACTAGCCATTTTGTTTAGTCTAAATATGTTGATGTTCGGTACACTTGTAGGGTATTGAGAGTGTGCCTGCCCAGGCATGTCTTACATTTATCTTATAGCAGTCTCTTGTGTGTCATACTATATCTTTGAACACATTTGTAATCAGTTGAAATGCTACAGTTAGGGTAATCCCTACTAGTGCTTTGCTTACACTAATGTAGTTCAATGGATGCTTTACCCAGGCTATTTGTGTTTGTAGCAGTTGTGTTACTTATTGCCTGATCTGCTCATCCTAGCCCACCCTGTCAACTTTCTCTGTAGGAGGAAACCAGAGTACTTGGGGAAAACCTATGATTTTCAGCAGAGTAGGTCACAGACTCTTTTCATATCAGAAAGTCAAGTCTGCACTAGAATCAAACCCATATCCTGATTGTTGAAAGATGCTTGTCCTAGTCACTGTGCCACCCAATGCCTTATTGACATGTTGACACAAAAATATCCTGATGATGAATAAAATTGTCTGGCTTTGGACTTATAGAATATCCAGTCAGAATATCCAGTCAGTGAAGTGCATCTATAGGAAAACATTGTCTACTCTGTCTAATGCTTGATGATTGTTCTCTAAAGCCAGGGAATATCTGTTAGCATTTTAGCGAACATATCATAAGTTTTCTCTTCTTGTTAGATCATGGGTCACCTAACAGAGTATATAAAAAAGAAAGCTTTGTATGATCCTTTGGACCCGAGAAAAGTTTATTGTGAAAATGATCCGCTTGAGCATATATTTGGCTGTAAGGAGTTCTCCACGGCAAATGCTTGGTAAGATCTGAACTGGAGAGCTGTTACTCTCGCAAGCGACATTGTCTTGCATTAGGCGGAGTAAAGTAAGAAAATTGAGAGCAGATTGCTATTCAGTGGGTTAACAAGATAAATTGGCTGATAACTTCGTTAACTGAAAGTGTTATGTTGTCTTGTGGACCCCCATTGACTGGCATTGCACAATGCAGTTTGCTCAGAGCTCTACTCTTTTTTGTAATGCAAGATGCTATCACTGTTTAGGTCAACTAGTGAGGTAACATAACTATTTGAAAAATCTTTTTTTCAGTGAATTGCTGCTTCAAAACCTCGAAATTGTTTCTCATGCCACCAGGAAAGCTTTAAAGGGCCAGCAAAGCAGCATTTCTACCACTGATTCTTGCTCCTGCAGTGAAAGTGATCAGCAGTCAACCAAATCATATTCAAGTGATGCTTTCTCTTGGGCAACAATGTCAGGAGTCAAGAGAAATTATAACGAAGCATTCTCAGGTGAGAATTTTACCCTCTGACTGATGGAAGTTTCCTTTTGACAAGTGAACTCATTTTGTTTTAAACAGAGTAAAATGTATAGGTAGGGCACACTAAAATAAATTAATTACTACTTATTGAGTTGGCAAAAGAATTTGGCGAATAATTTTGATAATGAATGATGATGCAAGAGTCTTTCCTCGCATGAAAATTTGTCTGCTGTTAGATAAAGTAGTTGGGTTGAAGTAAGCATTTGTATATTGTCTTTCATAGTGAATGTGAGTCAACAAGCAGTTCCTTCGGGCAGCAGTACAATTTGTTCGGAGCCTAGTACTTCATCTCAGTGCATTGATGCCGGCCATCTCCAATTGTCGATGGTGGAGTATTTAAGGCATTTCAAAGATATGTGTGAGAATGTGACCGATGTTGTTACAGACACTTCTGACGATTTGTTCTTTTTAAATGGTGAGCTTACCTTTATAAGTTTCATCGTGTCACTAGAAGGCCATGGTTGCGTATGTTTTGTCTGGTTATAGCAAGTATGGCATGATTTTGGGGCTGACATTTGCTAAATAAGTTTCTATTGTTTAGAAACAGATGAGGAACATGTTGTCAGAAAATTTGATGATGACGAAGACAGATTTGTTGAAGAATACGAGCCCGTATCGTATAGTGAAGAGGAACGTCTTGTTTTGGCTTATGGTTTAAGCGAAGGTCTGTACATCTCTTCTTCAGAAATTTCAGCTGATTCATTGAGACACTAAGATGCTCTGATGAGTAAAATCGTCTGGTGTAAAAGACAGAGTAAATTGGTATGTAGATGAGGCACATTTAGATGCATTGTCAGTCAATGCGCCATCAATAGATTTTGGCAGATTGTTTATTTAACCTATTATTTGGGGAGTGTTTTCCTGATAAGTGAAATGGTCTGGCTTGTATAAACGAAGACACATAGGTTGGATGCATTGAGTAGTGCTGCAGGTTAATTGGTTTGGGACATTGTGTTGAAAGCACCATCAGCTTAGTTTAATGTGTTTTTATGTTTTCAGGTGAATCGGGTTCACCAGATACAGAAGTTGATGAGGGTGAAGATGGTGGGGATGAACTTGGAAATAGCGATAGTTCAGACTCTGAGATTGAAGAAGAAGATAAGTGGCAATGTGATTTATGCACAGAGCGAAATCATCCAATGACAAGTCGTTGTAGACGTTGCTGGGTCATCAGAAAAGGCTGGACTCTACCCTCCTTACAAAGGTGCATGTTAAGAAGGTTATACATGTTGAACACTAGATCAAAGTGTCATGTATTCATTGAGGATGTGGTTTGGAAACTCAGCCAATACCTTTGTGGCATCTTTTTGTTTATGCTTTTGCAAACTTGTTCATGGTGAAGACATAGTTGTTGGAAATATGGTTTGCCAACTTGACCAATCTTTTTATATTTACAGGACATCATCAGATCCAAGTCAAAGCAGAGTTGAAATGGCTGCACCAGTTGACGCAGCAAGTGGTAAGTGTTGGTCTATTATGTTATCTTTCTACGAATAGATAAAAGCTGAGTATCTTTTTGAGCCGAAAGTGGTTACTTTCCATACTGCAAATCTACCAAATTTGAAAACTTTGCCAGGGCATACTTACAGAATTTTAGGACATTTTGGATCCAAATGTTAAGCTGCATTGATCTCTACAGCTGTGATGATAAATTTCATTCTTGTTGCCTAGATCAAAATTTAGTCTGCTACAATCATCCATTAAAGTTGTGTTAAAAACTAAAGTTCTCTGTTTTTCCATCAATAGTGTCGGACACTGCATCGACTAGTCGAACTCGTCTTCCCTTAACAGACATAGCTGGTACTAGCCAAGCTAGTGTGCCTTCTGTCGATGTCATATCAGATTCGCAAACTGCTTCAGAGACTTGTGATGAGTATGGGGCACGTATGAAATGCATGCTTTGTCGAAAAGAGCCTCCTACTGGTTGCATGGTTCATGGATCAACTGGACATCAGGTATGCTGCGTTGCGTGTGCCCAGAAACTCAAGGACAGTAATAGATCGTGCCCCGTGTGTCGTAAACGTATTCGTAAAGTCATTAAGAATTTCTTGTAGGTGACATAAACACCTTGTCTACACGAAATTTTCCAATACTAGCTGGTGATAAGTCCCAATAAAAGTTTGACATTTGAACCAGAAAGGGCATTTTCCATTTCCAGGTACTTTGTCCATGCCAGTCAAGCATGCATTTTTAAACAAGTTTAAATTATGCACAATTTGCAAGCGCAGGCAAAGCAGCTGCAATGGAAGATGGCCCTATTGTCTTTATACAAGTTACACAATGCATGCATACTACTTGAAACTAGTATTCTATGCAATAAAGCATAACTGGACTTAGTTTTTATTAATCTTTATTAGTTTACACAACCACCGATAAAACTGTGATGTCTACTGATCCATTGTTTATATTCTGTGATGAGTAAACTTGTTTCTGTATTGCAAACAATTACCTTTTGTATTGATTATCAACAATGGATCAGCGAACAATATGAAGTCTGAGAAGCAGGCTGGATGTTATTTGTGGGCAAGAATTAGGTGTAACATAGCTCATTAATAAACATTTCTATTTTTTTACTCCTTGGTTGCAATTTCTTATTTATTGATTTTCGTCGGTTTACTGTTAAATAATTTTTATACGCTATGCACATTAATTTTACAAAATTGACCACATTACGTATGCTATATCTCATGCATTTCACATTTCTACCTACTTATGAAGCGTGGGATGTTGCTTGAGTTTTTCTGCTGGATAAAGCTGCAAAACTTTTTGCATTTGTTCTGTCAAGACTCGGTTGAATTTCTCTTGCGTTATTGTAATGTTTGCAATGTTCTGAAATAACATTTCTTCTGAGATATTCTCTGGGAGTTTGGTGAGAAATTGAGCCAAGGTTATGAACTCCATTGTCATAAGTTCACTTGAGTACATCTGAAGAATACCTGCAGTAAAGGAAAAATGCAACGTGCTCGATATCATTACCACTTCATATAGTTCGTACTGCTAGTGGGATCTTGAAAAAACCATCCCTGCTACTAGGTGGGGTCATGTTTGCACTTTTCATATTTTGTTTGCATCATTTGCGAAATCTTGGAAACCATCTTGTCTTGTCTACACAGGATGTTGCGTAGAGGCTCTAATAATATCAGCATGTACTGTGTGTAATTGCAATACATATTTTACCTAGGGCAGTTCTAAATAAAAATTCATCACCATCTCTGCAGAATAAATCCCATACTCTGCTTGCCACATCTAGAGGTAATGATTTACTGTACAATGTAAATATCCTAAGAAAAAAGAAGCAAGATTTAGAAGCAGTGGTGGTTAAACTCTAAGAATGTCTAACCATAGTTCGAATTTCAAATAGGGGCGGAGAAATATGCATATGCAAAACTGGTTTTAATACAAATTTGGTGGATTTGATGAATATGGGTCCCGGCCATAGAGTTTTAGATTGACGTTTACGGCGAACCGCTGACTGCAAACGGCAAAGTTTA
>JAODVQ020495907.1:0-10066 GCA_025400075.2 Phenganax stokvisi
GAGGAGGAGGAGGAGGAGGAGGAGGAGGAGGAGGAGGAGGAGAGGACATGGATACTCCAAGTCGGCGACGTCGGCGAGGAAGTTATGTTCCTCCACCTCAACTTTTACTGTGGCTGGAGAAAAGTGATTCTACTGCTGATAGTCCTGACCAGCCCTGGCCCTTTAGTGAGAAGGTCTGTATCTCTAGACCAAACCTGTGGTATGCTGTAATGGTGTTTGTTATAGACTTCAGACCAATCTAATTCTCAAAAACCTTTACCAGAGTCATCACCTCCTTCAATTAGAGTTAATGGCAAATTGAATGACTGGTAAGTACAGTATACTGTAGCAATAATCTATAGTTCTGTTATTGCTCTATATAATCATAGATTGTTTCAGGATCAAAACTTCCCATTCTCACTTCTCATCAGTCTACCATCACAAACAAACACTGCACAATTTTTACTCCATCATTCTCTCTCATAATTAATCAGAAATATTCATGATATCCTGTACAGAATACAAAATGATGGGAGGAGGAGGATAGAAACCATTAACAATGATAATATTATGATAATTATTCAGCTACATAGTTCCTCCTGATGGTAAAGAGGCCAATACTTGTACAGATTTGAGTCCGCTAACACCACTGCCAACTCGGTATATAGGCATACTGACTAGCTGCTGATCGTAGGAAACAGGAAGAACCATCTGAGGCTGTGGGGCAATTTCTCTCTTCTCTCCAACAACCACCACTCGTTGCATACTAGTCAAAGGGGCTGTGTGTACAAGGACAACATCGTGCTTGGTTTCTGGCTCAACAGACTCTGTGCTTGTTCCTTCCTTTTCCTCTTTTATAACTGGTTGTTTCTTTTCTTCATAACTAGGAAATTCTTGCTTCAATTTGGTAGTCTCTACTGGAACAAGAGCTGGAGGAATGTTATGTCTAAGAGCTCCTTCTTTAGTAAGGCAGCTGATGTCCATTGCTGGTTTCTTTATCTGATGTGAGGGAGTGCATGTATACTTTATTTTTGGGGATTTGAGATGGACTAAGCCATTAACCACAGTGGGACTTGAAGGAGTAGGGGCTAACACATAAGAAGTTTGATTGAGAACTTTTGGTGTGAGTGAGTTTGTTTTGGACACCTGTGAACAAGTTTTCTGAGTGGAGTAGCTAGTAGAGGATTGATTAGCACTGGAAGCAAGAAGTGCTCCGGGAATTACTTGGCGGTGGCTTGCACTATCAACTAATGGCTGATACATTACAACCCTTGGACTCTCTGAGCCATCAGCAATGCAGGCCACCTTCCTAGTAGGTGGAACTGGCTCTGATAAATGTCTCTTTCCCACTGTAAAATATATAGAAAGTATCACATAATTCAGAGCAGTCTCTAACCTGTGGTTGTCATTGTATCATTTAGTAGTACAACTTGTGGTGAGTCTGACCCTGCCAGGAGATATGTTGGTCCAACCTTCTGTTCATTTTGTGCTGCATGTATTTTGTTAGTAGGAAAGTCTTGTAGTGTAGACTGCTGAGCTGGCAAAGTAACACTTGGATAATCTTGTGTAACTACCACATTAGCAGTGTCTGTTTCCTGCTGGAACACACAATATTTCTGACCAGATGATGGAACTAATACTTTATGCTGGTAGTTCTGTCCAGATAGAACTTTGTCTTGAGTCTTAGAGTTCCCATTCTGGTTCTGTACCAGTAGCGGACTGCCGTCTAGGTTGGCTAGAAGCAGCAACCGCTGTTTCTGCTGTCCTCCTTCGTGTTCTGACATCACAATCTGCTGCAAATCCCATCCCGGAATCAACGTACGAGGAGATACACTCACATCTTGGCCCTGCACTAAAACTCTGGTTGAATCTTGCAAGACAACGCGATGAGATGAATCATTTGAAGGTAAGTGGAATTTTGGTGAGTACAGGGAGGTCGGTGAAGAGTGAGGGACGGATTTGGGTGATGGATGTGGAGGATCCTCTACTCCAGAGTCACTGTAGCTGCCAGAACGAAGAGCAAACCTGTGAGATGAGCAGATGTGAAGGGTTTCATGACTATATTGTATACAGGACACACCTAGCGCAGGCTCCTGGAGGGTTCCTTGAACGACATCGTGAAAAGGGAGTCCTGAAACCTTTGGCAAATGGGTTGGTTTGAATCTTCAGTTGTGTTATCTGCTTATAAAAAAAGGTGCAAATTTGAACAAAAATATTTTATGACTGACTGAACCTTATCATTTTGGTAAGCTGTGACAGTAGTAAACTGAGTGCCTGGAAATATGAAAGTTTGCCGAGTGTCCCAGTTGAAGTTGTTAATATCATCAGATTCTACAATGTGGAGACGGGGCTGGTAGCGGTGCATGCTATTGACTATAATCTGAGTAGAAAATAGCAGAGGGAGTGGAGTGATACGATTAAATTCAAAATACATACATGTCCTTGTTTGTCCAATTGGTTGTTAGTGAGTTTCAGTTTATAGAAATTGACAACTACAGAGGTCCAGTGGGAACCCAAGGCAGGAGAGTCAGGATGAATGTAAAGGCGAGTTGGTGCACATTCTTCTTCGAAACATCGAACCCAGCCAGCATTATACTTATAGCGATACTTGTCTACAGGAGCCATATCCATTAGTAAAATGTAAGACACATCAGGTCTGAGGTCATAGAGTTCCACCTTGATTGCTGGGAACATCCTCCTGAAATGAAGACAGATTTATTTTGCATACCATCCACACTCCATGGAACCCAAGTAAAATCCAGTTGTTATAAAATTATCACTATAAGGAAACCTAGCACTAGACAGTGCTCACTACACAAGAGGATACCACAGGAGATTATAATTCCATAGCAATGCCACATTCCTGGTAGTCAGCCACAAGCTCATTCTGAGAATTGAGCTAAGATATTATTCTGTTTTCCCAATAGACATTCTCAGACATTTCCAAGAATTGCACCGGGCAGAGCTAGGAATAATTACACCAGATTGATTTCACACTGTATACTAGTCCATTATATAATGGCAAATGTAAGTTCTCCTAGAGCAGTCTGCCACTCAGGATTGGCAGGAGGGTAAATTGCATTCTATAGTTTAAGTGACCAACTCCTCTTTCTGTTCTTATATCATCTAGGTAAGTACAGTGGTTGAGTCTAAGGCTGTAGCTGAGGAAAACAGTGATTGAAATGCCTTGCATCTTAGCAACTAATGAAAGCCTACAAGCTAGTGTGAAAACAGCAATCAATGGGAGATGCCAGTATCACTCCCTCTCTCACCTGTGGAGAGGAAAAGGGACATTCCTTAATTGGCTTCTCCAATATCACTATCTGCTGCCACTGGACAAACTAAGTCTCATAGGACAATCACCACCTGATAAGCAGTAGTGACATCTTAGCCACCAGACATCTGTACTTCACTCCCTGAACTACTCAACCAATTCTCACTACATGATTGAAGGGATCTACCCAAGTACTGCAGCAACACTTACTAGACACCACCTTCAGAGGAATTTAGTGGCTTCCTCTGGAGTGGGATGAAAGTGACTCCCTAGTCAGACAGCTGCTTATCACATTCATCTACCATTCTTCACTATCCCTATCCCACTCACTCTATTTTTCCTCTTCTCCATTTTCCACTTCCTCTATCTTAACTTTGTTTATGTTTGGTAAATAACCTCTGGCTGATTTCAGAAAACCATTTGTTTTATAGCAACTAGAGTAGAGTGTCTCTGTTAGTGGGTGTGAGGGGGATGTAACAACAGGAGGGAGATTTTCAGTTCCAAAATTTTCAGGGACATAAGATGGCATCAAAGGCATAGAGATGTAGTAAATGTACTGTTAATTATGCATAGTTCCTGCAATATTACTGTTAATCAAGTTGTGATTGACCAAGAAAGTGGCCAGACTTGCACTGCCTTTCTCTTACAGTACTGTGCAATACCCGTCGATATACAAGACGCTGATTGTTTCTTTACATACCTGCCCCGTCTGGTGACTATCATTTCAGTCCCAATTGCGTCAAACAATTGCCACAGCTCTTTGCTGCTCAGCACTGCAGAAGCAGGACTCTCAGGACAATTAATACTGCTAACCCTCTCCCCTATCTGCTGCGAGATTAGCTCGTGTGGAGAAATAGGACCTTCAAGTGGAGAACTAGGGACGTCAGAACCGTGACTGCTCTCATCTCCATCCTGCAAGTCCGAAATCTGCTTCGACGCATCAGCCATATCGCACCTCTGCAAAGACAAGCAATATGTGATAGCGATAGTTGAAACTAATGACCTGCGACAGCTAAATTTCAATTTCTAGTGCTTACTTTTCATAATATCTGGAGCTTTAAAGGAATAACTGCAGAGCTGCCTGCTGTAGAATTCAGCATTTATTGCAAATTTGCAGTAAAAATAGAAAGGCTACGATTTTGTCGCCTAGCTCGGCCGGCCAGACGTGTGTCGCCACCGCTTACGCGCATGTGTCATTTGTTGTTTTCGCATTTTACTTGGCCAATGACGCGTAGCCAAACTTATTCCGATATTGCGTTTTGTTTACAAGCAAAAAATGTGTAATTTACGCACGCGCGGCGGCGAGGCGGACCAGTACTATGGCGCATGCGCAATAGTATCCCGTATAATGGCCATGAAAAGAAGAATGAACTATGCAGTACTCTTGTACGTACCCAACCTCATTGGTAAGTATGTAAA
This sequence comes from Phenganax stokvisi, assembly GCA_025400075.2. Classification (NCBI taxonomy): domain Eukaryota; kingdom Metazoa; phylum Cnidaria; class Anthozoa; order Malacalcyonacea; family Clavulariidae; genus Phenganax; species Phenganax stokvisi. The sequence continues at coordinate 4,673 of JAODVQ020495907.1, forward strand.
ACCAACAGTCCTGAGGGCGTGTCTTGTTAGTTATTCTTCTTCTGCAGGTTATTTGAGGTTGTTACTTCTTATCATAGCATGGATATACTACGACAATATATTTGTTTTTCTTCCTCTCTATTTCCTTGCTGCCCTCCTTGATGGTAGGTATGTTGAAATAATTTATTTTGTTTTCTTCTTGCTATAGGCATTGATGGATATGCTGCAAGAGCGATGGGACAGTGTTCTTCATTTGGTGCTTGGGTGAGAGAAAATTTGTTATGTTATTAGCGACGTTAATCTCTGACCTGCAGCTTGATGTGCTGGTAGACAATGTTGGCCGCAGTTTGCTATGGAACAGACTCTATTCGGTAAGGAGAGGAGAAACCATATTATAGTGTGGGGGAAGGAGGAAGATTGGTGTGTGCTGTGGTTATCAATTGATGTCCTCTGTGATTGAAATGGAGTAGTGGCTAATGCTGTGGCTGCCCTGTCATTACAGCTGATAGTAGGTGTTGTTTTAGGTGGCCCTGATGCCAGTCTTACAGGTGTCAACACATGGCACTTCTTTTAACATCCACCTACTCAGCACTAGCATGTTGCTCTCCTGCTATGAGATTCTGGCTCCTGCTCCTTTCCTCTCTACTCATACAGTACTATCATCTTTCATTCACAGCTGCCCGCCAAACCATATGGTTTTGGTGTGAATCATATATCAAATTAATCTTATGTTGCTCCCCTCCCTCTATAACTTGTAAAACCTCACTATTTTCATGCCGCATTGTCTCCTTGCTATTGTGTGTGTATGGTTGTCGAGTGGCCCTGCCCGACCCCCTATGATGCATCAGTCTGTGTGAACCATTGTAGAAATATGCACCATTCTCTCTGAACTACTAAAGCTGCTGCCAAGTACTCAGCATTAGCACTATTGGGAGTGTCTCAAAGCACTTGCTAATATCCTGGGGTTGGATAAGGCGAGAGGAATGATGGCTGTTTTGTTGGTGGGTGGGGGACTGTCTCCCGCCAGAAAACAAAGAAGGAGCGGCTGGCAGGTTTCCTTTTGTAGCTGTTGGTTATAAACAAGGCTTGGTAATGTAGAGAGAGACTCGACTGCTGTTTGGCCAGACCTGGAGAAATATATGACGAATTTGAAGCAATTCCTAAGAGGTGTGGAAACCACACATGCCATACCTACACAATGCACTAGCACCTCAAATGAAGGAAGTGATGGGGGTAGTGGAGAGAGGGTGCTAGGACACCTGTGAGTGACCAATTAAGTGTGGAATTTTTGGTCATTTCTGTAGTGGGGAGTGTTTGTTTCAAGTTTCGAGTGGACTGTGTTTGTGTGTACTCATACTCTGGGTCATCAGTGGAAGACTGCATTCTCTGCTGCACCATCCTGGGTCAAAAGTGTCATGGACAATGGTATAATACTGAATTAGTGCTTGCTCTCTATAACATTTGCCCTCTCTAGGATTTTATACACCAGTTGGTGTGTTCACAGTGGCTGGTTTACATGTGCTTCCTCCTTATCTCTACTTTGTTCAGCATCTTCCAGAACACTGGCATTTGATCTCTCCGATTTTACTATATGGTCCAGCATTGGTATTGGGAGCAGGTCGCATACTGGCTCTTGCAGTGGAGGCAAGTTATTACTGTTGTGTTATGTTTTGGGAGAAAGTGGGGGCTGAGTAATGTACCTGGGGGAGATGTGCACAGCATGATGGATGATAATGGACAGTCTATTACCACAAAAGCTTTTGTTGGTATATATGTGTGTGTTTGTTAGCATGCCAGGTACTCAGGATCACATTATCACTCTGGCAGCCCCCACAGAGCAGCTGCATGTAACACCATCTTTTACAAAAGCCTTTAGACTCAATGAAAGACTCACATCTCTACCTTCAGGTTTGGTGTGTAAAGACTCACATACTACATCTATTGTCTTCAGAAGAAAACCAAAAACTTAATTCACTAACTAAACCATTGAACCCTGACCCTACTAGTAGCTAATGTAAATGAGAAGAGTTTGATGAATGAAGTAATTTGTAGCATTTGAGACTGCAGAGTGGCAGTTTAGAGAGAGAGTCAGAGTATCTTCGAGGACCTCCACACCCAGTCACTGCACAATACTGTTGTGCTGGTGGCCTGTTAGAATGATTGAAAGTACACAGTCTATATTATTTAATACTAACGCTTTAGAACATGAAGTTGGTATACACAGACTAATTCCTGGAGCGATGGAAAGAGATGAAGAGAACTGAGAACTAGTGTAATGCAGGTAAGACACTTTCTCCATCCTCTCTATCACAGGCTGTCATGAGTTCCAATACCACATCAAATATGATGTAAAAACACATTTTATACCTTCAGTTCATCTTTTTTCTTAGACTGTTTTTCCAGTAGCTTTCTTACAGTATCTGCCTTTAAATAAGTTGTCAATAAAAATGCCATGAGATGTCATCCTCTTACTTTTCTTTTCTCCTTCCTTTTCTGAGCAGCCTGTCGTCTTTTCCTATTCTTTTCAGTCTTTTTCAGCATCATCTCTTCTGTCATCTCTTTATCAACCTTTCCTTCAGTGATCAATAACAAAGGTTGAATATAAAGGCTCCACATTATTACCCAGTGGTAGTTCCAACAGAGTTTCCTCCGTTGAGCCCAGTAGTGATCTCTACTAGGCAGATCAAAAGAGTATCAACAAATTTGATAATGTATTGATACCTGTCGGGCAGTGAGACTGGTTCCTGGTCCACGAGAAATATATCCTGTCTCATCCAATTGCCCTTTCTCCATGGCAACAAGCCATGCCTCTTCATCCTCTCCTTCACTAACTGTAACATAAATCACATTTCAGAAAGTAGCCGGCAAAACCACAACCATTGTCTTCTCTCGTTTCTGTAAATGACTGATTGCCCTCAAAACTACCTGGCATCTCTTCATCTTCACCTACATACTCCCCAACACTGCTAACTTCCTCTTCACTGAATGATCATTGTCATAGATGAAATTATCTCCAGTTGCCTACCTCTCCACTGGTGGCTTCTTACCCAGCTTTATCTTTAGAGTCAGAGGTCGCACTCCAGGCTCCGCCTCCACAACTCTAGTATTTGTTTCTCCTTCACGAATCCTGGCCTTCTTTTTATGCTTGCTCTTCTTATGCTTCTTATGGCATACAACATCTTCTCCTTCTGGTACTGTAAAGAAAATTGAGAGTCGTTATAATGACGCACAGCACAGCGGACCTGTCCTCCTTTTGCCCATTATTACTCCAGAGGTCAAAGTTCGCAATGGCTGAGGAACGTCGTGAGGAGATGGCAGAAGTAGTCCGTTTTCCGCTCTCGGTGGATTATTGTGGAATATGCAGCATGCCTCCAGAAGTATTAAGTCATAATTTCTAGTAACTGTTTTTAATACTTCTATTACAGTACTGCGAGTATTCCGCAGAGCCAAGCAAGTGTTATGCATGGCTGAAGGAGAATCTGCCTGAGCACTTAGCCAGAATTGAGGCTCGTATGTATGTATTTTCCATGGATGCATAATGTGTAAAGTTTATATTAGTTACTACTCACTTGGAGGGAGTGTCACTAGAAGGAAAGAGACAGACCAGAGGTTAGAGAGGGCTTTGTTGAATGAGATATAATATTATAAAACTGGGGGTATAATAGGTGGAAAGGCACTTAAGAAAGTAAAGATCAAGGTAATGCTACAAATATGGGTGTGGATAGTAGATTGTGCTGTGTAGGAGGGAAGTTTGAAGAAACTCTGCATCTCACGATCTCAGAGAGCAAAAAGGAAGAGTGTGACTGTTATTGTTGGCCTCAAAACCTTTGGTAATGTGATCTTGAAACTGTGAACACATGACATATTGTATTATTATAAAGATATTGAACTAAAGAAAGCATCCAAACTCTTTGCTCAGCACTACTCATGTGGTAGCTCAGTGACAGGAGATGATGAGGTGGTTGTTCAAGGAGATGTGTATGATGATGTGGTTGACTTCATTCAGGAGAAGTGGCCACAGGTGAGATATGAAACTATAAAACTATATTTCCAGGTTCTCTTCAGGTCACAGAAGAGGCTATCAAATATATGGGTGACCAAAAGAGATGAAGTCAATTATTACACTATTGATTATGTAGAAATGTTTTGAGGGCCTTTAGTCCAAGTTCTAAGTAGCACTTGTGTTCGTGAACTTGATAGAATTGAAGCAATTCTTGTGTGAATGTCTGATTAATACCACGGGCCTCCAGATAGCTCAACAGACTGTCATATATATCCTGCAATATTAATATGGTGCTATATAGCAATATCAGAGTAATAATAATGGCTTACAGCACTTAGGTTCTCAGCGGAAATAGTGTAGGGAGTTGTAATGCCACCATTGCTCACTACTGTTAATGAATTGATGACAAGATTATCCATTTCCTTTCCCTGTTCTCTGTATTCTCCTTCCTCATCAAATGAACACTCTAGCTGCAATTGAGAGCCCTAAGAAGGAGAAGCTAGCAAAATTAGTTTCCATGTGGTACCAGAGATACCAGAGAGTTGGTAATGGTCAGGGTGAAGGCAGGAACAAAGAATGGCTAAAGGGAGTATAGTTGAAGTTCGTCTTATCCAAAACCAAACATCACCTCTTCTTCTTCCTCCACATTGTCAGATATGACCTCCACAACATCATTTGCATCAAGTTCCACTTTTATTCTGCCCAATAAGCAGGACTTGTAATACACATTTTGTTTTCAGGTAGAATCAGTGTTACACATCAACTGCAAATTCTAAATAATGCTCACCCTGGTTGGGTTAGTATCAGTTGTAGTCTTGGCTCCACCCCCACAACATGCACTCACCATAGTTAAATGGGTGTGGTATCTAAGGTTTATTTCGGTTTCCTGACTCAGCATGTTCAGAAAACTGGTATGTACCCCAGTCAGATTACAGGATTTCAGATCAAGTTACAAAATATAATTAGAGGTATCAGTAGCAATTTTGTGCTATGAAACACAGTAGTTTACACTGTATCTTATTAATAAAGTCTCCACCTTGTTAGATGTCCAACTTAAGAGTGAGTGTAGTTATGTTATGTATATTTCTCAATGGTGGTTTTTTCATGTGTGCTAACTCTAGCTAATGTACATGTCTATGAAACAAGCAATTAAGAGCAACAGATACAGGGCCTGGTAATTAATCTAGGTGTCTTTGCTGTTGATCCATTAGTTGCATAAAAGCTCCAGAAGTACTAGTTCTTGTCTGCAAAATATCACTAGTTATACTTCGGTATCTCTATTCCCATTTCTGTTGAGTAAATTATGGGGCGCCACAGCAGCCCTGCCGATTGCTAAGGTGGCTCTTTTCTAACCCAGGTGGACGTTATATAGAATCGGGGGGGGGGGGGGGGGGCAAAAAAATGTTAGCATT
>JAODVQ020495917.1:0-10066 GCA_025400075.2 Phenganax stokvisi
CCCTACCCACCTCCTCTTCCACCTCCATCTCAAATAATCTCTTTGACTTTGACGAGGGCAGTGACCAGGACTCTCCAACAGGGTAATGTATTTTTCTCTGTAATCATTTCTCATCATGTGATACAATCTACTCTATTTTGTAGGAGTGACAATATAAAGACATCTGTATTATCACAGATAAACAGAGTTGGTGAGTTGTATGGAGTACTCCAACTAGGAAGGCATACCATATTACTATGAAACCTCGTTAAAGTGAACCTTGTTAATACAAGATACCCCTTCTATTTGAACTAACATTAGAGCCCCTTTTATTGGCATACACTGTTCAATAGCTACTCATTAAATGAAACTCCTGTTTGTGTGAAAATTTTGAGCTGGTCCCCTGGAGTTCACTTTATTAACAAGGTTCCACTGTATGTTATGTATTATAGCAAAGCTAAAGGCATAGGTATATAATAGTGGTTACAAAACACATGGATCTATTTACATACGTTAATGCCTTCCCACAGAAAAGCTACTTGATGACGAAGGATTGACATAGCATCAGATTTTCCAGAAATTCAAATATTCACACTCAGAAACACCAAAATGTCCTCTGCCTCGTACTATATAAACCAATGATGTATATACATAATAAGCTTTTTATTAACTCGTAATTAATAGCCAATTTCTGCCACTGATATACCACACAACATGACAAACATTATTTTTATATCATGTACAGCACCCATCGTATAAATTTGTTATAATAATGTTCTTACTTGTGAGTAATACACCATCATACTTTATACTAGTAGCAATGGAGAAAAAAGGAAAGCGAAACCTCTCTCATAAGCACCCCCTATATACACAGGACACCTTAATACAATCTCCACTTAACAATCAATGAAATCAAGACATATATTGATTAGGAATGTTACTCTGAATCATAGATTAGCAAGCACTGTATATGTTATAAATGATGGCCAACTGAGAGATGTATATACAGTACAAGGCAAGGTGTCCACCTAACAATGTTTCAAGAGTGCTCTGGTTGTACTGTATGATAAAGGAAGGCTATATACAAGGGTTAAGAGTGTTCTTATTAAACAGGTTGAACAGTATGATATATAGTGATATTGAAAGGTGTTAAACTTAACAAAAATGACACTATTTGTGAAGGAAAGGTGTCCAGTTGCCCTGGATACTGGGATTATCAGTATGCCAGGGTCGAGCCAGTTTGACTGTCTTGATCCCCGAGCTGGTGCGGAGGAGATCAATTCGATGAGCAACCTCACCACAGGTCTCGTTCTTCACAGACACCACACTACTGTTCCCATTCACTGTATGTATGAGATTAGAGAGAACATTGTAGAGAAGAAAGAACAGTGAGAGAATATTGTAAAGAAAGATGGAATCCTGTACAATTTGTATGCTATCGGAGAATTACGGTGAATGAATAGTACATGGCATAAGAATAAAAAATTGTAACATAATATTGCATCCTGAAGGCTAACATGGGCACAATCTCTTGTGCCTCCATAGAGAGCATAATGGCCAGTAAATTTGATGTTCAAAAATGGATCACAGAACACTGCAAGGGAGGCATATACCAGTATAATACAAAGAATACCTAGTACTTTGGCCATGAAAGGAAGGAGGGATGGTAATGTATGTTTTGGAGACATACAGAATTCGGCTATGATGCGAGGATGTTTCCCAGGTCTCTGTCTCACATATACTGTCAGTTGAGGATTACTCTTTGCAAACTCCCCCACTTTCTCTGTCAAATATTCCCTAAAAGATTAGATGTCGTATTAGTACTTATGAATGACAGTTTGATCAATTCCTACCTTATTCCTCTACTGCTGCCTCCATTCTTACAATATTGCAAGGTCAGTCTCTTTAACTGACACATGTAACGGATGCCACCATTGTTCATCGGAGACAAATGAGCCATGCTTTAGATTCTTGGCGACTCAGAGAGTAACCTTTGAACTTGTAACACATGGCTCTCTAATTACGTCATTGCTGACTCATCTCCGTGTAAGTATTCTAAATAACGCCTACACCATCAGACTGTTTCATCTGTCTTTATGTTTTGTACTTGAAGAGGTTGTTCTGGAACAAGATTAGCAGCTAAAGATCTCAAGTAGAGCTTATATGTGTGAACCTTCTCCTCCTGTAAGCTTAGGAGTAGTTTAGGCCGTCTCAGCGGCTGGTCGGAGGGAGCCATGGCAGAGAAACGAGTCAAAATCATCAAATACAACAACGCCTCGGTCAAGTTCGAGGTCGACTCTCGCTACTCGCCGCTGGAGAGCATCGGAACAGGAGCTTACGGCGTCGTGTGCGCCGCCAAAGACAACAGGTCGGGTCAGAGAGTAGCAATCAAGAAAATCCCAAAGATATTTGACGTCCAAGCCGTAGCCAAACGGACCTACCGTGAACTGAAGATTTTGAGACACCTCCGTCACGAGAACATCATCTCTATTCTAGATGTCATGAAACCTAGCGAAGAAGAGACCTTTGAGGACGTGTACGTAGTTCTAGATCTGATGGAGAGTGACCTCCACCACATTATCCACTCCGTACAGCCCCTGAGTAACGAACACATCAAATACTTTCTCTACCAGATCCTCTGTGGTCTGAAGTACATACACTCGGCCAATGTCCTCCACCGAGATCTCAAACCCAGCAACCTGCTCATCAACCAGGACTGCGAATTGAAGATCGGAGATTTCGGCATGGCTCGTGGGTTGAGCTCGTCTGCTGAGGACCACTCTACGTTTATGACTGAGTATGTTGCTACTCGGTGGTACCGGGCTCCTGAACTAATGCTCTCCTTTAGCGAGTACACGTTCTCCATTGATATGTGGTCAGTCGGCTGCATCTTTGCTGAGATGCTCGCTCGACGTCATCTCTTCCCTGGCAAAAACTATCTCAACCAGTTGCAGTTAATCCTGAGCGTGGTGGGTACACCCAGTGAGGAGTACATCAGAAATATCGGGACAGATCGCGTCAAGACCTATCTTCAGAATCTTCCAGTTAGAAAAGCAGTCGATCTCACTGTTCTCTTCCCAGAGGCTAATTCATCTGCGCTAGATCTCTTAAAAAGGATGCTGGTACTGAACCCCAAAGGGAGGGCATCTGCTATAGAAGCTCTTGAGGATCCATACCTTTCCCGATATCATGATCCAAAAGAGGAGCCTGTTTGTTCACCACCATTTGATTTCAGCTTCGAGAAGGAACTAATAAGCACCGAGGACCTTCGTAAAGCCATCTTTGATGAGATAGACACCTACCACAAGTGCAAACTACCAATACCGTCACAGGATATAGTCAAAGATGCTCTCATAAAGATGATGAAGGACAGAGACCAAGAGAAGGCGGCCGCTGCTGCAGCCGCTGCAGCTGAAGGAGAAGGTGCTGAAGGAGGCACTAATCAACCCGGTACCAAAGAGAAAGAAGGAAAGACTGGTCGAGAAGGTATACTATGTGTACACTATGTGTACCTACTCCCCTATGTCATTTTCTATGACAACTCTAATACGTATTATACTTGGTTAAAGGATGTTTAAGTTGAAAGCATGCATTTTATTGTATCAATTGGTATATCCCTCTCTGAGGTTCATGGACATAATTACTATAACATGCCATGTTTCTTTGATAGGTACTTCAAAATCAAAGAAAGATGAAAAGAAGAAAAAGCGTCCCAATTCACACGCTGCCTCAGAGAAGAAGAAAAAGATAAAAATTGAACCGACAGAGTCAACTCAACCTCGACCAGGGAGTATGACTGAAAAGGACAAAGAGGCACTCAAGTGCTGGAAAGACTTCAAGAAGGCCAGTGTTACAAGGAACGGCAACGATGAAGACGTTGATAAGTTGGTTATGATTCAACAACAGCAGCAGTTGATGAGACGACAGATTGAGGAGCAGACCCTGGTGATTGCCAATCAGCAGAAGATCATTCAAGAGCAGTTACAGTACATTGGAGTTCTGAGAGAACAGAAGCAGGCTCTAGTGAGAGAGTGCCAGCAGGCCGGACTTAACCTGTCTGACATCCCTTCACTTCAGACTCCTTCCAAAGTGTCTTCTAGTTCCCAGCACTTTCCTCTTCCTCCTCCTCCTAACATGCCTTACCCCACACAACCTCCTTCTTCTCAGCATCTCACTCTTCCTCCTAGTCAACCACAACCCTCCAGTCCTTCTCTAGCAATTCCACCTGGATCTGTAGGGAAACCAGTGCAGGCTCCTTCTCACCCTCCTTACCCCTCTCTCCCTCATCACTCCACTCTTCAACGGCCCATGCAGACTCATCTTACTCCTCATCAAAGACCAATATTGCCTCCTCCTCCTCCTCCCCCACCTGGACCATGTGGTCCAACTCTAAACTATATAGGACTCTCTCACCCACGACCTGCACAAACTCCATCTTCTATTTCCCAACCCCCCACCTCTCTCCCTCCTCCTCCTCCTCCTCATCACCATCTCAATAACCCTCCTCTCTACCCCTCACTTGAATCTTGCAGTAGAAACTCCACCATGCCAGATAACCTGACATTCTCTCCTCTCACGTCGAGTGAGTTTCGTGAAATAGACCACAAGGACCAGCCACCTGGCTATTCAGCATTATTATTGAAGTCTTATGATGAGGAATTGAATAGTATTCTAGATATAGCTGGTCTACCAACTGGTAGAGGTTCTGGGTATGGAGTCGGAGTGGCTGATGATGAACTTCCTGCTCTGGACCTTAGGTATGTCATACTACTAGTATGGGATGCATTAGCTCGTGTATACTCTTGAAATTATATTCATTTAATGGTTAGTACTATTATGGAGGTTGCTATTATTCTGGCTCCACACAGTAGTATAGTATTGAGGGATCTTTTGAATTACTGGGTGTGTTGGGAGAGAAAGTGCTTTGGTGACATACATATTATTATTCATGTGTCTCCTTTCTGCAGTAACCTAGGAACAAGTGCTCCAGCAGGACCTCCCTCAGCCTCTCTACTGCAAGACTGGCTTGATATCAACCAACTGGATCCTGATGATATGGATGTTTTACAGAAAGAACTGGAGGCTGGTGCACCTGACTCTTTCCTTGGGGCACTTAGTGATTTATAACACAGTAAACTGTTGGTAATATTTCTTTACACCGTGAATCACTGTTATTTAATACTATAATTTGATACTATGTTCTTTACACTATAAAAGTAGCAGACCAATCAGCTTAAAGGCCCCACACATCCTACATAATGTGTGTGTTTGTAGTAATTGGAGTCATTGCACCTTAGTTGTGGACAGGCACTGAAGTCTGCACCTGCCCATTGCATTTCAACTCTGCTTAGTACACCCCGACCTCAACATAAGAGACCACTTTCTATAATTATATGGCCCAACTTACTATAATCCTTCAATGCAATATATAGACACAATGTCCTGGTTCTAAGTCCCCACTATATTATATCAACTAGTATAAAGACATACACATGTATAATAGCCTGATTATGAAATACGTAAGGGAGTAATTATTACAAGGTGATTTCACTATGGCAGGTGGCACACTATCCCATCACTCTACCTGTAGCAGTCAGTTTAACATGAAACGAATAATTATCCAGTCATGGAGCTATCCCACATACTCATGCTGAGTCGAGTACTACATTACAACCTCATACTATTGTCATGTGATTTTACATGCCATCTTGAAACTTTTGAGAAGATTTTACACACAAAAACAAAAACACTTCTTATCGACAAAGAAAGGTCTAATCATACTCTCAGTATAGTATCATGATTCTACAACTGTCATGTGGACAAGGATGCCAAATATGAAATGAACACCCTCTCTCTTAGTAAACCATTCAATTTCTTCATTAGAAAATAGTCCATCGATGTCTTCAGTTGCTCCCATTGTTTGTGGTCCTTTTTTGTAGCTATCAGGCATTACCCTCACTTGTAGAATAGTACGAACATAATATTCTTTTTCAGTAACAGGATCTTGATATCTGGAATAGTATTCCATTAAGATATAATAGTACACGACATTGAGTTGTTACCTTTTAATATTAGCATAGAGGTTTCCGTACATGGTGTAAATCAAAGATGGAGTGAAAAAGTACTGCTTCACATCATGACCTTTTGGAGCAGTGTGCTCTGTAAAACGGCCGCTCCCTGTCATTCTTAAAGATCCTTCAGGATCGTAATCACCTGTTGACATGTAGCCATAAACTGCATTTTTATAACGACATGTTTGCCTCACCTGGCTTCAACAATCTACCAACTTTAAGAATCTTGATAATATTTTCTGGTGCTGTTCCATGGTAGCAACCGTGCCAATTATTAAAGATATCTTGTTCTACAGCTTGTGGTGGAAGCCTGCATATTTTAATTGAGGAACCTCTTTGAAAAAGGAAATCAGATGTACATGATTATGCTATAATATAATATGTGCTTATATTATTATAATAATCATCATGCTGGTCAACTTACTTGACTCCAAATTTCATACATCCTCTTGGAACAGCCAATTTTTCACCGGCAGCAAGAATAAATTCTGACTCTCTCCTGGTTGCACAGCAGCTCTCACAGAAGCATTTGTCGTACGTTCTGTCAAGATGAACATCTGTTTGGGGCATAGAAAAGAACATCCATAAAATGATGTTTTATACAAGAGCGTGTCTAGTGAATAGCCTGAAAATAGCTATCAACAAGTGGGACCTTGTATACATACCTGGTATCCTAAGGGTGTCAAAATATCTTTTGCAGACCTCTTTAAAAGCTCCAGTTTCACAAGAAAATGATTCTCCGTCAGGTACGACACTTACGAAAGGTTATTGGACAGTGTTAATAATAACGATAATACAAACACTAACTCAACATTTTGTGTTGCAGATATTTGATGACCCTAAAAGATGTTTCATAATAATTATAGCAAATTAGCCATTAGTCAAATCAAAATTTTACTTTGCAAATGATTATGGTATTACTGTCTTTTTCATCATCCTCTTCATAATCCTCCTGTACAATGAAGATTAAAGATATAAATCATGGGTATTGGTAAAGTGACCACAACTTCCTTTCTGTAGATTTAATTTCATAGCACAATCATCCTTAGTTTCACTGTTGACGATAATCTTACATTCACCAATATGTACGCCATGTTTCACTGCTGCACTTTTGTTAAGAGCTGCAGCTACCCCAGCACCTGTAGCACCGGCACCTCCAGCAAATGCCATGGCACCACCAATACCAGTCAACACTACACCAAGTCCAGGAACAATTATGAGTGCTACACCAGCAAGAAGTGTAGCAGCTCCAACTCCCATAAGAACACCACTCCCAATGGCTTTTGCAGTTTCTTTCTTCATGTTCGGAGCTTCAAAAGTTTGGGAGCTGGCATCAATAGCTCGGACAGTGTATATTCCTCGATGTATACGAACATAATCGGGATGCCACAGTACTTTCATTTGCGGAGGAACACGAACCCAATATCGTATTGATACCTGCTGTAGAATAAGAGCGACGGGGATATCTGTTTTGTTCTCAACGCAAACTTTTGCACCCATGTTTTATCTAGATCACCACACCCTTCGATGAACATAATTCGATCCCGTAATTAATAATCAATTTACGCAGAGACTTTTGCGCATGTGTATTATATTACCCGTTACCGTCTACACATGCGCAAACGTCTCTACGCCGTAATAACCGGCGTAGAACTAAAATCGTAACTCCTGCTCCAGAGATATGAAATATTATATTGCTATTGCGCCTATCTTACTGCTTGCTTCTTACGTTTCTGCCAAATTGACTTTCGCAGAAGCGGTGGCGAGACAAAGAGACCGGACGATTCACTACGTCAACTCCTGGGCCGTAAGAGTAAACGGAGGAGATGAAGAAGCTGAAGCTCTAGCTACTAAACATGGTCTCATCAACCGTGGACAGGTATGAATGATAGCAACACGGTGGCATTATTGAGACACTACTATAGATAATATCATAGCTATATTGTGCGGTATTACCAAACGGATGTGACCATAAACTCTTACTTTCACTTTTTACTGGGATAACACACTTGAATTAGCTCACAATTGATTTTAAACAGATAGGAAACCAAAACCAGTATTACTTGCTTATGGAAGAAGATACAGCTAGAGAGGTGACAAAAGAGGCCGCTTCCATCAAACTCCTGAGCCTCAGAAGAGATGAAAAGGTATAAAATGTATGTATGCATGTATGTATGTATTACCATTCATAGACACTATGGATAACACTCATAGAACAGGAGGGTGAATGCTACAGATGTAGACAAAGCATAATTTGTGTGTTGTGAACCTAATTGTGTAAATGTATTGTTTAGAGAGAACACTAATCAAATGTAAAACACAGTCACGTTAGGCCCACCTAATCTCACACTCTAAGTTTACTGTATAACAAGGCAACTTATAAAATGAGCACGTGAAGACTACTCGTCTCCCACAGCACCCTCTCTCAGTTATTATTCTATTACTATCTCTAGGTTGAGTCAGTAAATCAACAAGTAATAAAGACTAGAGTGAAGAGAGAATATTCATCTCCAACTGACCCAGGCTGGAACAAACAGTGGTCTCTGGTGAGCCCAATACATGGGGTCATTCACTAGTTAGACAAACATTCAAACACCTTAGACATAACTCTACAGCAGTCCTATTGAATAGGTGAATATTAGTTATGTATAAAACACTGACATAGCCTGCTACAGTTAAGTGATGTATAATAACAATAATCTCTATTATAGGAGAACACAGGGCAGTATGGAATATCGGGACTAGACATGAATGTCGAGACTGCCTGGATGCAGGGTGTTACTGGGGAAGGAATCAGAGCAGCTATAGTTGATGATGGTTAACATTTTAGTTCTTTTTTAAAAGAGTAATTAAACACTATTATTTATGAAATTTCAAAGGTATGGAGTGGCGGCACAGTGACTTGAGAGATAACTATGTGAGTGTTACATTACATTATAGTCACACATATAGCACCATGTCTTTTAGTCAATGAGCCATTATACAGTGGGTATACCTTAAAGCTATTATTGAGGTATATACATGTAAACTGAGAGGGAAGTTAGAAGTTATACACAACAAAATGTTTTGATATGTATATTATACAGGATTCATATGCCAGTCGTGATTTCATAAACTATGACTATGACCCAACACCTGATGAAAATGAAGATGAACCAAATTCACATGGTACAGAATGTGCTGGTGTGGTTGGGATGAACCAAAACAATATATGTGGAGTAGGAGTGGCATATAATGCAAGCATAGCATGTAAGTCTACACTTACTGTGTTAACTGATTGTCACTATACCACACATCATTTGTATCATTATAGCATTCACCCACATTTGCCTTGTCTGGTGTTGTGTTGTGTTGTAGACTCGGGCCTCTGCCAACTAACTACCCCTTGTAGCTCAGTTGTAGAGCACTAGGCCCTGAATGCTGGGTGTCATGCATTCAAGTCCAGTCCAGGACAGTTATTTTCTTTGGAAAGGATTGTCCTGGATGTAGTTAATTCTTTTGTTGCGCATTTGCCTTATGTTGTTTGTTTCTACACCACATTTTCATCATGAGAATCAGAACCACGTAGGTTTGATCCCATGATAGACAAGGGTCGGATATTTCAAAGAATATCTGTCTATCTATTATTGCATAGCCTTGAAGTTTGATATTGGAGGAAGCACTGATGCTACAGAAGCAAGTGCAGTTGGTTACAAGGACAACTATATACACATCTATAGCAATAGCTGGGGACCGAGTGATTTTGGGTTCACAGTAGATGGACCAGGACCATTGCTAAAGAGAACCCTATCCACTGGAGCTACACAGGTAAGACCAGCATTATGTAATACTAGCTATTTTCATGCTCAAATTAACTAAATCATTGAGCAATACTTAAAGTCACTCATTTCCTCTCAGAGACATATCTATTAACAGCCCAACTTGGGTTTCAAATTTAGTAACAACCATAATATTTGTTGATAGGGTAGAGGAGGAAAGGGAAATATCTATGTGTGGGCAGGTGGGAATGGAGGACA
>JAODVQ020495928.1:0-10064 GCA_025400075.2 Phenganax stokvisi
GTGTTTATATTTATTTCATTAGATATTTTTAACAGTCTTTCTTTTATAGCCTGCAGGAGGAATAACAAGAAAAATATTACACTAGCTTGAAAGAAAGGTTTTACTTTGTATTCTTGATATTCTTGTTGTCGTGGTAACCTGTCATCTTTAGTTGGTACTCTGAAACAATGGAGTTATGTTATATATCAATTGAATGGTGAGATAGAGTAGCGATAACTGACCTTGTGTGTTTAGTGAAAAAATCACTCTCAAATTCTTTCAAAATCTTTCTGAGTTTTTTCTTTTCAGCCAGAGCCTCTTCTTGCTCTCTGTACAGATCTTTCCTATAAAGTATGTAGTATAATTACATTAATGTATGGAGTGGTTTAGTATACAGTGGAACATCGTTAAAGTGAACACTGTTAATACAAAATACCTCTTTAGTATGAACTAAACTCTAAAGTCCTTTCTGTAAGCATACACTATACTTTAGCTAGTACTCTTTAAATGAAACTCCTGTTTGTGAGAAAATTATAAGCTGGTCCCCATGGAGTACAGTCTAACAAGGTTCCACTGTACAGTGAAACTTCACTTAATGGACACCCTCTATATATAGTGGACACTATGATATGATGGACATAATGTTTTTGTGTCCCAACTTACTACATCTTAACCCCTCCAGAATGGACACCCTGCTATTAACAGACCAATAACCTGGCCCCAAGTTGTCCATTATAGAGGGATTTGACTGTCTGCGACTTACAGTTTTTTAATCTTGTTCTCTCCTTCCCTTCTCAACTCATCTTCTGCCTCTTCCTCCTTCTCTATAACTTTCTCCTTCTTCTCCCTCATATCTAGAGGGACAGCTCTCTTCCTGAAGGTGACTCTACCATTAGAGGGTGAGTTGGAGGAAGTAGCGAGGGAGGAGGACGGAGGAGGAGAGGAGAGAGATGTTGAGTGGGGTGCTACTTCTCGGACACTGCTCAAATGATGACCACTCTCCTGTTAAACAAGAACAACATGAATTTTCTTTCAACCCCGGTATTCTGCCCACACGGGTTGAACAGTGATCGGCTTCAACCTCCACTCGGGATTTTTAACCACCTCTAAACTGATTCTACCACATCTCTAGTGTACATTGGTGTTACGAGCTTAATTTTTAGCTAACAAACTAAAAGGTTTAAAGGCAGTGTAGCAGTATATAAGAACTAAATTTAGAAATGTTACTAAAGATAGAACAAACCAATCAAAAACAATGGAATACAGTGAAAGAATGAAATTTCATTCAACTTGTACTAAATTTAGCCTTTCTTTATTATACTGCTATACTTCCTTTAACTGAACACTGAAACACAATAGCTAATCTTTAACTATTAGTCCATCATTAGCACAATAGAGCAAGAAAATATACCTACCTAACAGGGCAAAAAAATGTAAAACTGACCAGAGGTAGTGAATGAGCTAATCCTGATGTCAGTAGTGTTATAGATGGTAGTGTACTATCAGTAACACTCACTACATTAGAGGATAAAAATTTAAAAAATAACATTTCAGCCATAAAATTTCACGCTCGATATTACTACATAGTACATAGTAGTCAATCATATTAGTTAAACAAACATTGACTATTATAGTAGCAAGCAAGTATCCTCAAGTGTACAATGAATACCATTACAATCCAGTAATACACTTATAATACCCCACTTACACTAAATTGTTAGATAGCTATATATCTGGGAGGTAATTAGTGTGGTTCCTTATGTAGGTCAGTAATTGGCACTTAAGGAACCACCTCGGTTCATCGCCCAATGGTTCCTTAGTGCAGGTCATATCATTGGAAATGTGTTTTTCATCTGATCGAAATAAACTATAGGATGTACTAACTGGATTATTGTATGCACCAATCCTACACTGTTGTCCTTGTATGAGTGAAACCTCGCTGTTTCATTTTATTTGTGAGTAATTAGCATGGTTCCTTATGAAGCCTGTAGTATATACACAAAACTACATGCCATGGAGCATGAAAAGATATTATTTTGTGAGTTGTATTTTTGTGGCATATATTTTTTTACGCACACAGAGCACATCAGTATATGCACATATTTTACTTTTAGTGTTTTCGTGTTCTAGCAAATAATTGCCCTATTAGTCCATTAGTGCTTGCTTGCATTACATTGCCATGCCATAGTACAATAGAGTTATGTGTAGCCCTGTCTACACGGACAAAGTTAAACTGGTTTGTAAACCAGTTCACAAACCATGTCCTGTTTACACGTACATTTATTAAACTGGTTTAGTGTTAGAAGTGTGTAGAAACAAAGCAGCTTGGAAACCAGTTTAGACCGTTTATCCCTAATTTCCAAACTGGTTTAAGATGTCCGTGTAAATGGGGCTTACATATGTAATGTTATATCTAGTACCAGTGTTTTCAGTGGCAAGCTGGGTAGAGACAGTATGATGATGGTGCTGGTGGTGAGTTGTGGAGTGAGTGGAGCGATGAAATGCCAGTAGTTTCTTAACCTCTCTATATCTGTCATAGAGTGGTCTCATCAACTCCTTGTCCACCAGGGTAGCCTGTATAATACATCATACATTAGTATAATATGGGATTACGTACAATCACTCAACAAACAGGAAAATAATATACTCTATTCTACAGCACAATAGTGTAGTATATAGTAAATGGGAATAATGAGGCTTATGTTATCCCATATGACATTATGCAATGGAGAAAGAGAGAGACTTAGAGAGAGAGTGCTCACTGGACGTCCGTGAACTTTCTCAAAATGAAGTAGCGTTCTCTGAACTGCATTCTTTTCTTCTGATAATTGAACTGATGTCATTTCCTGTGAGAGTAAAGCAATAAGAAAACAGCATACATACTACATTCTAATGTGAAAAAGCTGGACACAGGAATAATAGTAGCGTGTAAGCACTTGCACAGGAATCTCTCTTATGTATCAGTAAGATATATAGCTAGAAACACCTTGTGCTACTGTAAAATTGGTACCCAGAAAAACGCTGGCTAAAAGAAGTATTATCAAGCTACAGTGGTTGATGTTAAATTGATGGGGTATGGACGGACCTCAAGTGAGTCAGGTCTTCCACTGCTGGCTCTCTTCTTCTTCAGACTACTCATTAATCTTCTCAGAGTATCTTCTAGTCCTGGTGTACACTGTTCTCTTCTTGTCTCTCCCTTCTCCTCTCTCTTCTCCTCCTTCTCCTCTTCCTTGCTGGTTACTTCTCTTTCCCTCCAACCACCTTTCTTCTTTTTCTCGTCTTCTTCTTCTTTGTTCTTCCTCCCTAGCTTCAGAGCTGCTTCCTTACCTCTTTCAGCATCTTTACCCACACCCTCTTCCTCCTCTTTCTTTTCTCTACTTTTCTTTACCTCCTTCTTCTCCTCCTTCTCCTTCTCCTTCTTACTCCTCTTAGCTTTCTCTCTGTCATCTCTTTCTCTTTCTTCTGGAACCACAGGACCATCTGGTTCTTCACTAACTGTTAGAGTTATAACTTCAGCTGGTGTATGCTCCTTTATACTCTCGGTGTTCGACTCAGTTGATGATGTTTTATCATTTCTTTCTTTTCTGTGAGGCTTTCTTTTGGAGTGAGGCTTGCTGGTGGAGTTGGAAGAGGAGGGTGAGGAGGTAGGCGGAGAGAATTGTTGAGGAGGGCTATAGGCTGTTTCTGGCAGAGGAACTGGATTTGAGGGTCGCGAAATGTCCACCTCTTTTACAATTCCATCTTCTAGTTCATCTTTCCATCCTTCTATAACTGTGTGTTGTAGAAGAGTATTGTTCATATTAAGTCACAAAAATTAAAACTGTACGATATATACTAGTTAACTACTACTACGTACATAGTATAAAGTGAATATTTAAGGATTGTACATACTGTATTATAGCCTTATATAGTCTGAATTAGTAGTAGAGTTAAAGTCAAACCTGGTGTAGTGGTTGAATCCTCTGGCCCGATCTCTATCTGTGTGCTATAAGGTGTAGGCTGAGGAAGACAGAGAATACAATAATGAATTATTGATAATAAGGTGAAGAGATATATGTACATACATACAAAGCCCCGCTCATGGACATCTTAAAACAGGTTTGGAAACTGGTTTAACTTAGTACATGTAAACAGCACATCATTTGTGAACCGGTTTCCAAACCGGTTTAATTTTGTCCGTGTACACAGGACTATAGATTGGAAAATTTCATCACTTGCACAGGTGGTGAAAGTTATGTAACATATGTGTGTAAAAAATTTCCTGATCTATGTATCCACAGAATGAGTTGTTTCAAACCTTTCGTTTTCTCTCTTGTTTTGGACTTCTCCTGTGTCTTCTGATGCCTGGTACACCTAGTGTATCTAGTTCTTCTTTCTCTGCCTTCTTCTTCTCTTCTCCTCCTCCTCTTCCTCTCTCTCCTTCTCTCTCTCTGTCCTGTAAGATAGCTGGAGGTGGCTGGATAGTAGTGGTGGTGGTGGTCGAAGAAGAAGGAGAAGGAGGAGGAGAGAGAGAGGCTGGTTTTTGAGATGGTGGTCTTCGATTGGCAGGTCCTTTGGGCCTCGTCTTTGTCAACTGTAACAAATAATGATTATGAAGCATACGTAAACAGCCATGATGGTCATTAATTAGAGTGTAACATACTAGATCAAGTTGTAGTTTGTATTAGTAGTATATAGCTAAATGTATGGATATTAAGGTGAAGGCTGAATGTCAAACATTACGTGTTGAAGAGAAGGAGAAGCAGAGGAGTCATGGAGGATGATGTGAGGTGGTTCACTAGTTGGTTGAGAGAGAGATGATGGTGACGGAGCCTTAGCCTATATAGTATAATAAACCAATAGAGGACATGTGACACTATACATACGTCAAGGCTGTTAGTGCCTACGTACCATTCTCATAATGAGTCCAGTCTTTTCAAACTTGTCTAATAGTTTGCTATCCATTTTCCTTCTTGCATTACCCAATGGTACATCACCCTATATATGAAATGATAATTTTAAACCAAAACAATACCACACGTATGTGAACAGTGAAACTTTGCTAATAGATACCCCTCTATAGCGGACACCTCAATAAATGGACAAATATCTATGTTCCAACTTACTACAGATCAATACATCAACCACTCCAGAATGGACACCCTGCTATAACAGGTAAAATATTCTGGTCCCAAGTTGTCCGCTATAGAGAGGTTCCACTGTATGTATATTATAAAACCACCAGACCTGAGACTGAGACTGAGAGTGTGATGTACTAGTGGTGGTGGTAGGAGTATCAACATCATTGAACTGACGAACTAAATTAGACACTTTCCCTGATTCCACTACTACCACATCTGAACTTTCATCCCTTGACCTCGTCAATACCTGTGAAAATGATGATTTCTCTGTTCTCTTATCCAACTCGCTGGAATACAAATCCATCCCAAAACTATGTATTTTCTTATTCACTAGAGTTCCTCCAGCAGTATGGTAGATATCTGACCTGAATCTCAGAGCTTCCTTCATCTTCACCCACTACCACACTCCTCCTGTTCTTTCTTCCTCCTTCTCTCCTCTCTCTCCCTCCTTCTCCTCCTCCCTTTTCACCACCACGCAGTTTGACCTGAACCTTTTTTGGTTCAGAGGTCATTTCTGTGACATCATTGGTGATCATGTGATTGTCACGTGACTGTTGTGGGTGTGGCTTATCATTCTTGGTGGATTCACCTTTACTACTAGGCAGTAGGAGACCATAAACATCTGTTTTATTATCCTGTGGGAAAATATCATTACATCACTATGATGTCATCAAAAATGGTAGATAACAACCTTGGAGGGTGGAGGTGGATTGTTTGTTTCTGATGGCAATGGAGGTCCAAACAAGAATTTCTTAACACTTCCTTCAATCACAGTATTGAGTGCCCTTCAATAGTAAACACGAAAAATCAAATATAAGAAGTGCTGAGATAACCATGGCTTTTAACCTTATGCATATACTGCTCAAATCTACTACGTAGCTCTATACGTATTAACATACTTGGAAGATCTAGGAGTGAGAGATGGAGAGGAGTTGGGTGAAGGAGAAGTAGGTGGACTGATGGTAAAGGATGTCATGTGGGCAGAGGAGGAGAAAGGAGAGAGAGATCGACCGCCATTTTCTTCTTCAACACCTCCGTCTCTCCTATTGGTATAATAGTAGAATACATTATTAGCACTGGTTGGTTTCAACCACCACTCAGGATTTTCAGCCACCATTAAACTGATTTAACCACATCTCTAGTGTACATTGATGTTACTACTATAATAATTGCATAAGAATTTTCACAATGCAATGTGAGAGAAAATAATATGAATGTTCCTGTGTGTGCTTGTGTGTGTGTGTGAGGGAGTGAAGAATAAGAAGTAGAAGAAGAAAGAGAAGGAGAGAAGATGAACTAACATGATAGTAGGAATAGAAGGTGGTGATGGTTGATGGCTGTCACTAGTCCCAGCAGAGGATGAAGTAATACTAATAGTATTAGTAGCTGGATGTTCCATAGTATCTACACTCCACGACCTAATAGAAAATATTATACTGACTCTAAATTGTCACACTTATGGAATAATGAAATTGGATATGAATCATCCTAGGATTGTGCAGTGCAATGTTTGGAGACATACAAATCCCATGCAGTGTGCATTAAGTTCAAGTGCTACGTATATATTTTGGTACATACACGCAATAATATAGTGTCTAATATACACTGTACTCTGAACCTGACGGCAGTTCTTTTTTTGCCCTTCTTAACAGGAATTTGTCTTCTAAGGAATGAGCTCCCATCGGGTGAAGAAGAAGATGGAGGAAGAGGAGGAGATGATGGAGATAGAGGGCTGTCTGGAGAATACCCTGCTGTGTAGAAATAATGAAAATTTTACTGATAAAACAAGAAGGATTTGGAAAAATATTATTAATGGATTGATAGGCCTGAAATAGTGAGGTATCAAGATCAAAATCATGGAATAGTCATATTATGGAGCTGCATACAGCTATGTATGTAACTCAATAATCTAAGTTTCTAATGCTAACCATGAAGGGCAGTGGGGGAGAGAGAGACGTCCGGTGATTCTGATGATTGATTTATCACTGGTGATCCCCCTTGCTCTGCCTTCTTCTCCCCAAACTAAAAAAGATCCAATTTGAATGAGTCATAGAAATCGATATAAATCTTTATGTGTAGCACAGTGTCCATTATAGAGAGGTTGCTATACCTGGAAGATCATTGTAACTCACAATTCATACCACAAGAGTGTCGATTATAGAGAGGTGGTAACCAGTATCTCAGCTAATCCAAGTAGTAATATTATCTGACCCGAAGAAGAGTAGAGCTGTGGGCAATATATCTACAGAGGACAGAGTTGGCATATCCCTGTAGTTTCATCCCTTCCAGTCCTCCTCCACAATGAAATATTCCTGGCCCAAATACTATTGATAGTGCTATTGCATTCATCTTGTTCTCAGCTATAGTACAGATCAGGGGGAAAGTACACAATGGTACTGAAGTAATATAACAATCAAAACTACATCTAAGGACAGTTCTGAATATCCTCTCACATAGAGGGCATACTTCAACTAGTATTTTCAATATTTGAAGCAAGGAAGACCTACGTACATAGAAAGCATCTTATGACTTTAACAAACACAACACTAATTTTCCACTTGTTAATGCCCCAACTCGTGCTATACTGGGCCCACTAAGCTCAGGCACACACCATAGTGCAATGCATGGTGACACTGTGGTACCATCCAAAGGCTAGTAATCGAACAGAGCAGAGTTTCTAATTTCCTGAAAAATTAGCCTTATTTCTAATTCCCCCTCTCTCTATAAGCTACAAACCAGAGTGCTGGGCTACTCTAGAGAGGTGGTTGATAATGTATTTGAATACAGCCAGTTCAACATGAGGTAATTGAGTTAGACAATCTCTCAGTTGGACTGCTGCCTCTTCTGTCATCTCCCCTGGATACCCTGTGAGAGGGAGGGAGAATTAAGAGATACTGTAGGGTGTAGTGGTTCATTGAGAAAGAGTGGAGTTTGTTATCGGCATAGAGAGCTTTATTAACTCTAGAGATGGTTTAAAAGAGAGTGAGGCATGGAATGTTCGAAGTGGTATATACTGAGTAATCATTTCACTATGGTGAGCCGAGGCTTTACGGATCCATTGTATATATACGTACAGCACAGATGACAATATTATATTTCCAAAATGTGAAGAGATGGAGTGTTCCTACTTACTCTGTTGAATGCCAATCATCTTTGCTTCAATATCAGACGGTATTAAAGGAGTAGGCATCTCTCTCTGTTTGAATATCATATATACATCGTGTATAAACAGCACTTGATATATATTCGAGCTTAAGTGCGTAAATGTAACATACCAGGAATAGTTTCAGTAGGCCAGCAATAGCAGCTACTTCAACATCAGTAAAATCAGCATCTCCAACTGTATATTGCAGACAGAGGTTTACCATTGAGAAGCTGATTAGTGTATAATACCAGTGTTGAAGGATGCCTT
Organism: Phenganax stokvisi; assembly: GCA_025400075.2. Lineage (NCBI taxonomy): Eukaryota > Metazoa > Cnidaria > Anthozoa > Malacalcyonacea > Clavulariidae > Phenganax > Phenganax stokvisi. The sequence goes on from JAODVQ020495928.1 coordinate 8,512, forward strand.
GAGTTTTTCTATCTGTTTTGCACTGCCATTTATCCTGTATACTCCCTCTTCCTTCAGACCTGGACACAATTTAACACATAATACATACATACAACTAGTATCTATATGTGTTAATGAACCTGCGTTATCAATAATGTATAATGTAGATAATAGTAAAATCAGAAGCATTGAACTCACAATAAAGCAGCTTTAAAGTTATTCAATACAAACTTAAAGCTGACCATGAGTTTCAACATGTTGTACTATTCTCCTTATAATCTTGGGTACGTCCACACCCTCCGTGGTTACCAAAGCAACCAGAGGAACCCCAAAAACTCCTCTACCTGAGAGGGAAAGAATTAATTGAATAAAGAAGAAGACAATACTAGGTACATCTATGAGGCATGGAACATCTGAAGTTGTCCTGCTTTTACCATTACATTATGTGTTGTGCCTGGAGTATAGCATGGACGGAACCCACCACAAGTTGGGAATGAGAGAAGAAGAAATGACATTAAATGAACACTGACCAGATGTACTGAGACCAGAATCAATGGACTGAGAGAGAGCTCTCCTCCTTCTCAATGGACTATTAGTTATGAAATTCTTCAAGTTCTTTACTCTACTCACTCCACTAGTGAGCTGGTTCAATGCCTGAGTCAATGTATGTATATATTTAGTAGAGAAAGTGTGTCAATCAATGGTAGAATTTCAATGAGGGGGGACAGCGTTATTTGCTTTCTCTGCAAACTTCAGAGACTGTCCCCTTTCAGACACTAAACTTAAAACTGAGGGAGGAAGGCTCAAACAGGGATATGGACAGTGATAGCGCATACATACCTATAGATTGTTGGTTGAAATATGTATATACACTGTTTTGAGAAGTAAGAGGTTGTTTACACAATGAAGATGTATTCATTAGCTACCGCAGCTAGATGCAGGAAGTACATATGCGGGGAGTATGAGGGTGGAGCTGATTCACTGGCATTAGTGACATTATTAACTTACATCATGTGAAACAGAGCTCCTCATCCTAACAGCTATAGTGTGAGATGATATTTACTCCTGACCTGTGCAAATTCATGATGTACATACATAGTTACTAGACTATTGACAGTACACGAGAAAGGCAACACATTTGCAACTGTACTACATAGGTTGTATGAAAGCAAGCTAAATTTCTAAAGTAAGTGGAATAGTTAGCAGCTGCAACCAGCGAAATCTAGCTACCGGTAACTCTAGTTAGCTCTAGATATTATACCTTGTATCTTCTGCACTCAGACCTTCATCACTTGGAAAGAACTGTAGACGCTCGCACCGAGAGACACATTTTTACAAAAAGGGGGCGTGACCATCAAGTATCAAATCGTTGTTTATTTCATCATTACTATGGCAACTTCATATCACGTGAACCTTTCGCCCCGCCCCCCCCCAAATATCTATGGTTGATCGAAGATCCAGTTAGATCCATTGCAGTGGGCGTGGCTCTGACGTCATAAACTGCGCGGCCGGACATGCACGCCATCTTGGTGTACATGCGTACAATTTGTAATGCCGTCTCTATGTGTAAAACG
>JAODVQ020495939.1:0-10063 GCA_025400075.2 Phenganax stokvisi
TTAGCTAAACCATGCCAATCCCTATATACAAGGGCACTCTCGTGCCCTTGTGATGTTTGAATGGCCAGCTGGAAATAGCTGATGGTGACAAAAGTTAACAAACTCATAAACTCAACTGGGCGACTTGCATTACAATGTTGTAGTGGCCATCTAACACTTTCTCAATAGTTTAAAGGTTACTGTCCAGATTTTGATTACTTTGTACAATAATAGATGTGCCCGAAAAATAAAAGACGGCCAAACTACCAGCAGTATAGAAAGGTCATAAATGTGATTTCTCTACCTTCTCTCACCTAGATCTACAATGCAATAGAACTAGTAACTTGCATATTCTTTCAGAAACATTTAAACACATACAAGAACAAGTCCGAGTATCAGTGGCTGTCTCAACCTCTTACAGTCTTTACAATGTTGTCTATCCTTCACAGTTGTTAATATTGAAATGGAGTCCAACACCGTACTAGAAGGCAGAGGATTATCTGTTACCATCAGGAATAGTCAAGATAGTGACAGCACTGTATTCAGGCAAACCACTAGTGTATATGCTGGAACAATCATCAAAACTGCAACAAGTGGTAAAAGATATTTCTGTTAGTATGTTGTATTTTTTATTTTTGTCTACTTCAGGAGTTGATTATTCTGGGTTCAGTATTTCATCTCCCATATTACCTAGAGGATCTTTAGAATTTAGCATTACTGGTAAAGTTGACTATGAATGGGAGAGAGATGAAGTTTTTCTTCTAAGAATCGATAATTTACCAAGAGGCCCACCCTATTACAACAGAACAATCACTATAATTGACTCAAATAGTAAGTTGGTGGAGAAGTGGTATATATATATATATGTTAGGGACCAATTAGCAACCCACGGATCGTTTTAAAACCGTCCAGACGAATTTAAAGCTGGCCATACCTGGTTAAAACCATCTGGCCCTTTTTAAAGCCGTCTTTAGCCCATCCAGATGGTAATAAATCAATCTGGCACTACTGATATCTAATATTTCTTCAGTTTGAGTGCAGAAAAAAACGACAATAATCGGCTAAACGAGCACTGGCATGCCTATACGTTTGAGAAGTATCCTCAAAGACGGTGTACTTGAGCAGAGAAGGCCTGAAAAAGAGGGCGTGTCCATTGTTTGTGGAAAACTAACTCTGCTAGTTTAGTCGGAGACATGGCGCTCTGAGCGCAGTATTTAGGGAGATGATCATCAGGGAGAGCATCATCCATCTATAAGCAGGGCTTGGTGCTGGGAAAGACACACGATCGATCATCCAGCGCGAGCACGGTCAACGTACTTCGCGTATGGTTGTGCGACGTGCCGCTAAAACTATCCACGTAGTGTTCATCTTTGCAGAAAGCTTTTAATGAATACAAGCCGCTTTTAGTGTACTACTTGTTGGCAGATTCACTGTCTAAGTCTCTCGAACTGTACCTACAACTGCGCTACACAGTCTGCGGACGGATTACGAGCGGTCCAGATGGTTTAAATATCGACCAGATGAGTTTAAAACTGTCCGGACAGGGCTTAAATCCGTCTGGCCCAGTTTAAAACTGTCGGACAGTTTTCAAAACGGTCCAAGTTGCTAATTGGTCCCTAACATAATATGTACATGGCTAATTACCCCACTACTTGGCAAACTACTAAATATGATTATAAAAAGAGATATGATAAGTCGTATTACTGTATTTCCTCAAATAAAACCCAGGCCTCGATAGAACCCTGCTTCGTTATAGAGCCCAAGGGTTTGAACAGAGAAGATGTAATAGAACCCTGACCTTGTATAGACGCGGGCGTGTGGCACACCCCTCACATCACACACGTACACAATCCATGGCTGATACTGTTCCCGTGAAGAAATAGCACAATGTGTATGTAATTATTATAGTAGGTTTGAGGCTGTGTATTTTGCAAAGAAAAAGTGTGAAAAAATTATTGCAAGGCAGGCACTCTTGGCTGGCCGTTCATGCAATGATACTACACAAGAGCGCATTCCCGCACTGTTAGGGCACTTCATAAACGGCCGGTGTGGTTGTATGTATTCACCACGTGAGTAATAGAACCCAGCCCCGGGGTTCTATTCGAGAAAATATTGGTATTATCATATAAAACGTGTGATAGCTTGACATTTTATAAGCACACTGTGCTTTCATGCATGATTCATATGGTATAATGATAATATCATGATTTAGGCACACGCTCATGATTTATGAAATGTCAAATGTGTGTATGAAGCCAATTACCTTCAAAATTCCTTGAATTGAATAATTTCCAATATAGGGATAGTGTAAAAAGGACAGAGACAAGATAAGGATGGATTCCGGCATGCCATTACATAAGTCTTATATTGTCATTTACAGATATTAGCTAATATTGGACTTATGTATCCTGTCTCCGTCCTTTTTACACCATGCATATATTGGAAATTATTAAATTTAAGAGATTTTTAATTTACATGTCTCCCTCTATTTTTTAACGTCAATCAGTAACTGAACAAACAAACAAAAGTGACCACATCCCTATAATACCAGACTTGTTGTTTACCAATAAGCAATATTGTTTAAAAACAACTCACCACAACAAACTGCTATGTCTACTCACAATAAGTTAGACACAATTTCGTAAAATTATGTATTGTTGTTTACTTGTAGACAAAGTTGTTCAACATATCACCACCAATAATTAGATTTACATATGAAATGTTACCTACACACTACATTTCGTAAGCATAAGTTTCTATAATTTAAGAGGATTTGTTATTTGTTGTTTTTCTGTAAAAGAAGTTGTCTACCAACATTTCACCACAACAAAGTTGAATTACGTAAAGATTAGTTTTTATGGTTTTTGGTAGAAAAGGTCTCTTTTTCTGGATTTATATTTTTCACAACTGGCATCCTAGAACCTTGATATCAACTTTAGAGCGAGGAAATCCTCACGTGCGAGAAGCTACAGTCTTGGTTTTTAGGCCATATTTACAAATATCTCGGGGAATCGTGCGAAAAGTATATGGAAGTTTATACGATCTAACCCACTGTTTAGTCAATTTACACTCTGTGATAAGAGTTCTGATGGCTCATAAATAGGATAACATAACTTTATATACATCTCAGAAGCCAAAAGTCCAAGCTGTTTCCAAGGATCACCAGAATTGAATTATCATGTGTGTTTCATAATCATTACATTAGTATTTTGCCTAGTAGAATTTATATGTACGGTATACTGGCAATAGAACTGAGTATCTGTTTATTTAGAGTTGCAGGTTGGATTTAATGATGTGAGCTACACAGTGAATGAAGATATTGATTTTGTCAATGTTTGTGTGACTGTTCATGGAAACATCAGTAGCAATACCAATCTCCTACTAGCTGCCACAACCATTCCTGGATCAGCAGAAGGTCACAACAAGACTGTATTGTTGTTTTTGTACACTACTGAAGAGTGTATCATGTATTCTAGTGAATGCCAGTAATCTTGTAATGTAAAGATTAGTTTAGTACAGCTAGATGTCACGTTAGTAAGCAGCCAAATTGAAAAGAGATTTAACCATTGTCGTTTTTGTTACTCATTGAAAAATCCCTTCATCACAACCTAAGAAATATTCATACATGATATAATATTATACGCAATGCACAAGGTTGTATTATTACTGCATTTTGTATTAGTGTGAGCTGCACCAAAAAACTTGTAATTTGCACTATTTTGTACGTAATTTATACTGTCTTGTATGTATTGATCAATTCTTCAGAAATATTGGACTATCAAGGAGTGCACGCAGTGATGGAGTTCAATTCATCAGTTTCAATTCAGTGTGTTGAATTAACAATAGTTGATGATATTGGAGTAGAGGGGAATGAGAATATGATGATGTCACTATCTCTTATTAGTAAACTCCAGAACATTAATATTACAAGACAAACGTTACCAGTAACAATCATGGATAATGACTGTAAGAAGATAAATTTTATACAATTACAATGGTCAAAATATTGTGTATAGTTCTAGAAGTAGGATTCACCAATTCCCTCTATACTGTGTTTGAGAACTCAAGCTCTGTGATGGTGTGCTGTGAGGTGAAAAGAGGTTCTTTAGAATTCCCCATCCACCTAACTATTACACAAACAGGTGTGTTATACAGAGAGCATTACAGTAACACAAGATAGTACATGCACTTATAGAATGACATCTTATGGCACTGTAGAGTGTCTCTAACCCACACAATTGCCTCCAAAATATTGTGTTGTAGATTTTAGTAGCCAATTTGTGAAATTGTGTAGTTATAATGCATTTGTCATTTGTAATGAACTTTTCCCGCCCAAATATGGCATGGCACAGTTAATGAACTAAGGAATTCTCGGCCGTCTATACCGTATGTACCAATGTACACATTTGAAAAGTATTGAGTAGCTTTTCATGGTTTTTGAATGACCTGGTCACAGTGCTAATTTAAACAGGACATGATTTGTAAACAGGTTTCCAAACCTGTTTAACTCTGTCCATGTAAATACAAGTGAACTCTTAATCTCTCTCAGATGCACCACTATCCTCACTGGAAGTGTCAATGACTCCTACTAAAGAAGAAGGCTGCACAAACATCGCATTTGATGATGATAAGGAGTATGAGGATACAGAATATATAGGACTTACTCTATCTCTGAAGGAACCACAGCACAGTGCTGTCAATCTATCATTGTCGACTGCTGTGATTGCCATATATGATGATGATGGTGATTATATCTTGTCGCAAATGGTGCTCTGTTTTAGTACCTTTTCTGTTCTGGTGCAGCTCTTACTGTAGGGGTTGTGGTGAATAGCACACAGTCTGAAAGCTCTGGAACATTTGATGTCTGTGTAGAGGTCTTGTCTGGAAAGTTGGCAGTAAACATTTCTTTCAGTTTGAGTTCCCAACAAGACAGTGCTCTCAGTATGCTGTATTTTGTGTACATGGTTAAAACTGAATTGTGTATGTATATTGTTGCAGAGGATGTAGACTACATTGGCCCACATTTGAGTTCTGTGTCACTGAATGGTAATATCAGCAGACATTGTGTGCCATTCAGTACTGTGAATGATATGATATATGAAGACAATGAGTTCTTTACTGTTTCTCTCTCTCCTACTGGACCAACATCAGAAAGACTTCATATCTCTCCTAATCAGTACAAGATATATATTGAGGATGATGATGGTAATTGTATGTCACCATCCAATTTTAATCCAGTTTTCATCACCGCAGATGTTGATGTTGGATTTGTAAGTTCATCATATCATGCTGCTGAGAATAGTTCATCAATTGACATTTGTGTGGAGGTGAAGAGAGGTCAACTTGGAGTAGCTATCAGTGTTAGAGTGACATCAAATTCACGAGGTGAATAGGTATATATTCATGTTGCTAGAGGCAAGGTAATTGATGTAGTGAATTATTAGTTATTGCCTTTATATTTTACATGGCTCATCTACTCTCCCACAATACTGGATAAAATCTTTCTTGTATTTTGTATTACAGATCATGAAGACATGATTCTTGGTGAACGGAATGGATCGGTGTGTATCAAATGGGAAATTAATGATGATCTTGCCTGGGAAACTGATGAAGTTGTCCAGTTATCACTTGGGGTAATTGATCATCTTACCAGAGTAAACATTTCAACATCATTAGCAACACTGGTCATCATAGATAATGATGGTAAATATTCTGTTAATTATGTATTCCTCATTAATAATCTCCTTTTCAGTTGTGTCAGTAGGAATAGTCAATAGTGAATATTATGTGAGAGAAGATGACGATACACTCTCTGTGTGTGTCAGGATTGGACCAGGATCAGTATTAGGTGCTGATCTGGTGTTGCTACTACAGACTAAAGCAGATACAGCCAAAGGTAAATTGCACTGGCTTTGTCACACATTCACAGTAAGTAGTAGTTTTAAACCGGGCAAGATTGATTTAAGCCTGTCCGGATGGTTTTAAACCAATCTGGACAGAATTTAAACCGTCTGGACCGCTCGCAATCCGCCTGCAAACGGTCTGGTGCTGTTTAAACTATAGCTTAAGGGGCTTAGACGGTAAATCTAGCTACAAGAAGTAAGCTAAAAGCGGCTCTTATCCATTAAGGGCTTTCTGCAGAGAAGTAGGATGCTACGTGGATAGTTTTAGCTGCATGCCGCAAAACTAAGATCGATAACGCGGCTTTCCCAGCACCAAACCCTGTTTATAGATGTATGGTGCTCTCTTTGACGACCACCTGCCTTAATACTGTGTGCACTCTTCTGCGCTCAGAGTGCCATGTCTCCGACTGAACTAGCAATGTTCGCTCTCAGTAAACGATGGACATACCCTCTTTTTCATGAGGCCGCAAGGCTTTCTTGGCACGAACTACGCCGTATCTGAAGCTACTTCTCAAGCGTATAGGCAAGTCAGCACTCATTTAGCCGACTATTATCATTTTTCTGCACTGAAAATGGAAGAAATATTTGATAACAGTCAGGCCGGACGGATTTATATCCACTTTAAACTGGGCCAGACGGTTTTAAACCAGTCTGGCCGGCTTTAAATTCGTCTGGACAGTTTTAAAACGGTCCACAGGTTGCTAATTGGTCCCGAACATATAAATAGCCTCGTTCCCCAGCCTCCCCACTAAATGTTTGCGTTTTATATGCAGTGATCAGTGATTTAGGCCTGGAAACATCACGTGGAGAGATCCCATGTGAGTGTGGCATTACAAGCAAGTGTGAATGATGCAAGATGAATGCATGCAAGAGCTTGCCTTAGCCTATAAGATCTGAACAGAGCTTCACTGATAAGAAAGTGCTTCTGAAGCTGCAACCAAGCAACTGTCTTGTTTTTCATTCCACTTGTGGTCATGCACTGTTTGCACTTGCACTTAGTGCCACTCCTACCCGGTGTCTACCTACATCTATCTCACATGTTGTTTCAGGCCAGGCCTTACCAGCTTTTAACCAACGCAAACAATGATTGCACGTAAAGCGAAAATCTTTTCTCAGGGAGGCCTGGGAATGGGGCTAACTCACAGATCTGTTTTCTTAATGTATATGTGACATTTGAACAATTGATCATCACCTTAAATTGTAGGAAATGAAGATTATGAAAATACACAGAAGCAGCTACAATTCCCTCCCACTGTTCTTCAACAATGTACTGTCATCAGAATTACTAATGATGAAATTTTTGAAGATAATGAAGATCTGACTATATCACTTTCTAATGTTAACAAGACCGGCAGAGTGAATATTACAACACAATTTTCCAGGATATTCATAACAGATGATGACAGTGAGTCTTCCTAAGCAAAATGCTAGAATGTAAAATGTAGCCTGAGCTTAGACATTAAAGCTGAACAATGAAGTTTCTGTCTTATTTTCATTAATGGTGATGTAGAAAGCAATTAGCACTGTATCTATGTAGTTTGTCAATATTGTAGAACTCCTACATTATATTCATAATAGATGTTTATTATAACATTCCTATGTTGTTGTTTTGTAAATCAGGGATTCAAGTTGGATTCCAGAAAGAGCAATATATCATACATGAGAACCAGTCTAATGCATCAGTGTGTGTAGAAGTCACTGGCAGTCTTGCAACTGCCGTTTCATTTAAGGTAGCCACTCTGTCTGTAAATGCCTCAGGTAAACCATACTTTATTCCATATTTTACATTATATGATATGGTATTATGTGTTACTCTATAGATGTCACTGATTATTTACCAATTGCAAAAACTATCACATTTTCTGAAGAAACATTGCTACAATGTATTCATATTCATGTGATTAACGATAATACTCTTGAGCAAAGAGAGACATTAATACTCAACATATTGTCAGACACTCTCCAGGATAGAATTGATGTAGTTCAACAAAGTGCTATTGTAATCATTACTGATGATGATTGTAAGTATAATTCTCTATTATCATGTCTTAAAATTACTGTGATTAAAGTATGTGGTGCCAGGCCGAACTTTACCCAGTAAACATATATTGATTTCGAGTATTCCAGGTTGTACAGTATTATGAGTATAAAGGTTGGAAATGACTCGAGTGTGCGTGGTTCCAACCACTAATGGGCAGCGATATTTCCACAGTATATGTAACATGTTTAAGAAGTATTAGTTTATGATTTGAATAATTTGTATGCATTGCTGTCACCAAGGACCCATGACATAAATATTAACAATTTTATATTCATTTTGTATATACATACCCTATTTTTACATTGTTACAGCTCTAACGATTGCATTTAAACAAAACTACACTGTAATTGAAGATGATAATGATGTGTCTGTATGTGTTGCCATTTTGTCCGGTCATCTGGGCCAAGATTTACAACTTTATCTTGACACTATCGATGAAAGTGCCTCTGGTTGGTATACAGTTTTGTGTTATGTTTGTATTGCAAAAAGTATATGTTCTTCATGTAGACATGGCAGATTTTGAGGGTTACGTACAGCGAGTTATAACTCTTACTCCTGATGAAACTGAAGTCTGTATTGTGGTATTAATTACTGACGATGAGCTCTATGAGGAGGACGAAGTTTTCCTTGTGTCTCTCTCATTAGTTGATAATAGCAGCATTGGTGCTGGAATCGTTGATGGATTGGCTACTGTAACCATAGTTAATGATGATGGTAAATACCTTTTTAATAATATATTATAATTATGATGTGGATTCAAGTTTGTCATAACTAAAATGGTGGAATGTATGATGTAAGCATAATGTGTTGCTCTACATTGTAAACGTTTCATTTTCCATGGTTGCGAACTTCAGCTACACACATGTACCACTCTCTATCTTATGTACTTTGCACAATACGATCTCGTGTGGAAATGTGAAAATGCCTTGTGTTTCTAATCTAGAAATATCTGTAGCTTTGGAGAGGAGTTATTACCATACGAATGAATCGGCTGGCTTTATTGACGTATGTGCTTCTGTTGATGGAGGTCTAGGTGCTAATGTAACTCTAGCAGTGATTGCTACTGAACAATCATATACAGCAGGTATGGATTAAAACCTCAATGCTAATATGATGTACATAAGAAGTAATATGTGTTTGTTTTACAGCTACATCTGACTACAATATCTCAAGCACCCTGAACTTCACTCCTAGCAAGAAAAGAAATTGTGTTAATTTCACCATCATAAATGATGATATAGTTGAAGCTATTGAAAGGATAGCAATATCATTGTCAAAGATTGGAACATCTAATATGCTACATGTGTCCAACCAGTCTCTTAATATTGATGTCAGTGATGATGATGGTAAGCTCTTTTGCTGTGTGACTGGTTCTTGTTCAACAACTAAATTAAAAACTCTTTAGGACTGAAGTAAACACATGCAAATATTACGTATGTAGTCAGCATTTATGCTTTGCTTCCTTCGACTCAAGCGCAATGTAGAGAGGCACTTACCTTAGTGAATAGAAAGTCCCTGGTTCCTGGTTTTACGCACTTTTTCCCTTTAACAGTACTGTTGTTTGTGTGTGTTACATGTTTGGAGTCTTTCTTTGGTTTAAGTACCCCGGCCTTCACATACAGACTAGGTTAAGAATTTGCACAGTTTACAGTGATGAAATTGACCTGCCTTTGCCTTGTATTATGTTGTTGACTCAAGCCCGACCTAGTAACTCTGATAGCTCAGTGGTAGAGCACTCGCCCGGTCTGCGTAGTGTCATGGGTTCAAGTCCCATCCAGAGCAGTTGATTTTTCCTTTGGAAAAAGAAGCTGTTTTGGATGTTGTTGATTTGTTATTTGTGCGTTTGCCTTGCCTTGCTTCATCGCATTGATTCATGACATTGTGATGTAGATATGCATCACCTACGCCAAAGAGGTTTAATTAAAGCAGAATACTGATGCTAGACATGGTTTACTAAATTGGGAAGACAAATACATCACATTTTACACACAAATTTTACTTCATCAGTTGATTCACGATTGTATGTGTAGTGTTGGCCAGGTGGTTTAATTTGTGGGTTTGTGAGACACTCCTACTTGTTTTCACCCATTGTTTTGAATGGTATCGATAATTTGATAATCAAAGTTAATTGTTGTGAGCA
>JAODVQ020495949.1:0-10062 GCA_025400075.2 Phenganax stokvisi
GGAAATTCATGGTAAATTGAAGGATATTTTTATTTCGTAAAGTGGAAACCCTGGTTTGCATTTATGCTCAAGATGGCTGACTAAGCAATTCGTTTGCAGCCATGTTTGCAGCTCTACAGCATGCATAGTGCATCTAAACCCAAGTTATGTCTAAAAGCATCAAAGAAAGCTCACGAAGTGAAAGAGTACGCGGTAAACAAAAACACAAGGCAAGTCAGTTTTACGTGAACACACTACAAGATTCTCTGCATGGTTCGACAAGCTATGTATGGTACAATATTTACACAGACAGAAACAAAGAAAATCCATCGTTCAGATGTAATGGATTCATTAATGATATGTACGTCGGGCAAGGGCGGCATGAGACCCAAGGTGCAGCAGCAAGAAACGACTGTGCTAACAATATTGTTGACTCAATACTGCTCAGAGAAATTTCTGTTGAAGAAATAATATTTCAAAATCTTACAAACCTGTTGCCAGTCTATTCCCCTCTGTATCGACGTACTTCGTCTCCGCCGCGGACAGCTTATGCAACACGAAGGTTCATGCAAAGTAAACCTATACCATACCAAGACAGTAGCCTGTCACAGCCTGATACTAGTTTGATAAAGGACAATAGTAGCTTGGTAGAGCATGATAATACCTTGAAGAAGCACGATAATAGCTTGGTAACACATGATAATTGCACACTAATGCACAATGATGCTCAAGCAAAGCATGATACTACTTCGGCAACACATGGCAGCAACTCGTCACCTCTTCCACCAACCTCAAGCAGCGTGCTATATCCCAAAATTCCTGAGAACACTGTCATTTTAGGCAGCACACAAACATTATCAACCAAAAGTGCTGAGAGCAGTAGGCAATACACATCTAAAAGCAATTCAAAAACAAGCACTATGCAGAAAGAATACCCAAAAATACCTAAGAGCAACGTTGGTCACCAAATGATGTACAAAATGGGTTGGAAAGGGGGAGGACTGGGTCGTGAAGGAAAGCAGGGAATAGAAGAACCAGTGACATTGAATGAATGCCATAAAAGACAAGGGTTGGGAATGAACACCAGTCAAGCACAGTTGAAGCATGGTGGTACAAAGTCTAAGAAAGGTTGTACCAAAGACTCTTTGAAGCAAGATAAAACAGCATCAAAGTCTGGATCAACAGCAAGAAAAAACAGAAATTCTGTGTCCAAATCTGGATGTTTGGGAGCCAAGGCAGACAAAAAGGCACTAAGATCAGTATGCACAGTACCCAAGCAAGATGAAACAACATCAAAATCTAGAGGTGCAGCATCCAACCAAATCAAGGCATATACAAAACGCAAAGGTGTGTCTAAGGCGGCCCGTAAGTATGTCAAAAAGTTCATGAAGAGCAGTGAATCTGCAATTTTAATGAAGCGGGAGTGGTTGCCAGGCGCTTACGAAGTCTTGAGAGAACACTGTGCTTCTTTGTATTTGGAATGCAATTTTGTGGGAGAAGACCCATCAGATCAGGTCATCATACGGAAGCCATCTTCTTGGACATCGACACGTGTGGGTCAGATTTGGACTGGAAGGCGTGTGCGCAGTTTAGTTTCACAGATGAGACGAGAACAAAAACCTCTGACACCATCCAATGTTAACAGTATGCTTTGGCCTTCATCAAATCTCATCAGATCAAGCAAGCATCAGTCAATTGGTGCATCTCCTACAAACACGAAGTCATCTATTGTTATCGATTTAACAAGCAGTCCAGCATCAACTAGTACAAATGCAAAGACCACAGCTGCTAAGCTAAACCATCAGACGAGTGAAAGACTATCAACAGTGGACATTGAGAACAATAATGTTGCTCCAACAGTAATGGACAAAACTGTGACTGCCACAAACACTCGTACTCGAATTACCGGACCCTCACCAGAAAGTCAGTCTACGATGTTGCAAGACAATTGTACTGATAAAAAAAAAAGATTTGTCACAGCTGTGTTGGAAAAATCAAAGCCATTAACAAGAAGCCACGCGCGGATCATGGCTTCCTCTCAAGAAACACATGCCTCTTCCACTGAAAAAACTGAACATGCTGCAAGAAAGCATCGCTTTGTTAAAGCTTCGAAGGAGGATGGCTTAAAGATAACCACCGTGACTAGGAAACGTGAAGTTACCATTGTGTCGTCGAAAACAGAACAAAAGAATGCAAAACCACAGGAAATAAGTGAGGCAGTGTCGCACAAGGTGTCAAGTGCACCCAAAAGACTCGTTATCAACCTAAATGCACCTAAAGTTTGGGCAATTAAAGAATCCTTGGCCAGCACTATTAATGAGCGTTCGTCTGCAGGACGTTCATTGACATCCAAAGACCTTGACAAGCCAACTGCCATTGCAAGCCGACCCAAGACTGGAAGTCCCCAGAAACCACCATACAAAGGTCGATATCTCTGGATAAGCCCTTCACTAGATAAAAACAAGTCTAATGAGGAAATCAAAGCACCAGTGGTTGCAAGACATGTCCTACCACCCACTGTATGTAGAAAGAGGCAAAGCGAGAATGTAACTGGAGGACAACTAAAGAAATTAAAAGTTGAAACCTCACTTTCTGCAGTGAAAGATTCCACCTCTTCAGAAACATCTTTAACACCGCAAGGTCCTGGTTCACCTATTCCAACAACCTATGATCTACGCGGTCCCGCATCGCTGAATGTCGAACCAAAATGCCTCAATGTTTTAGAACCTCAGGTAAGGATTGCAAGATTGACACATACTGCTTCTACAACACCTGCCTCGTATGACTCGATCACAGCTGATTCGACATCTCTTGGTGCACACACAACTGGTTTGACCACACAAGATTCCACAGCAACTGGTTTAACCAAGACAACAACCAGTTTGAGCACAAATGCTTCCGTGACGAGTGGTTTAACCAGGGCAACAACTAATTTGACCGCACAAACTTGCACTACAGAGCAAGCTTCTGCACTGAAGTCAACAAATGAAAACCTAGCGTCAGCGCCATCCTCGATACCACCCAGCTCTACTGAACACACTTCACCAGAGTGGACAACGTTAACATCACAGCTTAGTACAAACAGAATCATAGAAGGCCCTCCTCAACTACCGAAGTTAGACGACTTGAAACTTGGCGACGATCTCATGACGACCTTCTCAAATTTCATAATCAGCACAGATACAGAACTGGAAATCTCGAGGACGTTATCCAGGAAAGAGAGACTGTCTTTATACATGATGAGCGATGAGTACGGCTTGCATTTCATGTCATTCTCCAGTGGTGATGAGAAGAGGATTATGATAAGAAAAACAGCAAGTTGTCAAGATGTGAAGAACCTATAAATTGTTGTTGAGTTTGAAAGTGACGTGTGTTATTTTTCATAGTAAAAAGATTACTACGAGAACAGTTATTAATATGAATATTTTTCATGCGACTTCGAAGTTATAAGTCGTCGTGTGGTGTTTCGTTTTGTATAACTGCAAAAAAGAGTTTGTGCTAAAGTTTTCTGTTAATAACTACTTCGGAAAAATGAAGCAATATTGTGTGCTTTTCAAGAAACAGGACCTTAACTGACATATATTAGTTTAAAATTTATTATAAATATTCCTGCACGTCACTGACATTGGGTATTTATAAAATTTGTCTAAAAATATATCCATTTATCGTTAAATATTATTGTGTGAAAATGTTGAAGTACTTAAGTTTCAAATCTCAAGTTCACTTCAAAAATGGTAAAAAGAACCTCGTTCACACACAGCGTGCAAAACAATTCAAACGACTTCACCTGTCGTTGCCCGAATGTGCAACAGTGCCTTGCGAGCCACACTGGCCTTCGCAATCTTAGGAGTTCGACCTACTGACTGGAACTTACCAAAACCTTGCACAGTGACACTGCTTTTGTACTGCCTTGAAAGCGTGAGACGAGCCAAGCTAGATAATGAATACAACCATTGAATATAGTTATCATTTGCAGTAAACTAGAGATCTAGCTTATATCAGGTTGGTTTCCAAACAGTCGTTAATATTGGCGAACTCTTTTGTCTAGTATATCCATTCTTCTTGAATGGTAAAAACGAAAGTCGAAAAAGGATTTGTACCTGAACGTTACTTTGTCACTATCAGGAAAGGTTTCTTTCAAAAGTCTGACTGGAGATCGGGGAATGTTGTCTTTGTAGTAATCTAGAAAAACAAAAACATTTTCACGAACGCCAGATTTCATTAGTAACGACTAATTTTTGACAGGGGTAATTACAAGGAAGGCAGTTAAGAGGACAATCGAAAGCAGCGTTGAAAAGCTAGCCAGAATAACGATAGTTCGTTGGAACACATACGTACTTATAAAGGGCATAAACATAGGGAGTAATATGTCCCATACAAGCCAGATGTCCATGCCAGAATCAAGAAAAAGGGCGCAGATCACAGCTTCAAACACGTCTCCTAGAACTTTGGGAACCTCCACGGAGCTATCTTCCACTCCTTGATTGCCAACCACAAAAGCATCAATTGATGTCTGAGAGAGAAATATTTCAGAGTGAACAGATAAAACAAAAGACGTTGACCAAGTCTTCAAAACTATCTCTCTCCATGCAATGACCAAAGATGGCTGGTATCATCTAAAATCCTGAAAATACATATATCTCACCTTCCATGAAGCACCTTGCTTCAATTCCTGATCTTCTAGGAATTCTAGGAATTGGAAAATGACGTTGAGTAATGGCGGTGACATGTGCCTCAGGTTCAGATGCAATTTGTTCTGGACAGCGAGGAAGGCCAGCGTGAAGTTATTAACAAGAGCAGAGCGAAAGTCAGTGACATCGCCATGATTGAGGTATGGGAAGTGATCAAACAGATAGCGAGTAACAAGGTAATCCAAGATGGCGTCGCCAAGGAACTCCATCTTCTGGTACGTTCCTGGAACCTGTGACAAGATCCTCAAGTACGAATCATGCGTAAGTGCTTGGAGCAGAAATAGTTTATTTTTGAAACAATATCCAAGCTCTGATTCAATGTGCTCAAAACTTGGCAGCGGTCTTTTAAAGAACTGCTCGCTGTTCAGATTGTTCTTAGTGAATTCCTCATTGGCTTCCTTCTGTTCCTCACTGGGAATGCAGCTTACACCACCTTGAAGTACTGTCTGTTGAAACAAGGCTTCTAGCTCATTACAAGTATACTGCAGAACGCCCAGCCATGTTAAGAAACGTCTTGCCGTATCACGACCACAACTCACTAAGGTTGCCGCAATCAAAGCCTCGACGCAGTTAGCCACATGTTTATCTCCAAGGACTATGTGAGTGTAGCAGTTCAGAGATGAGTTCTTAACACCGTTCTTCACCGACGGTTCGAGGATAAAACCAGGGGGAATTGACGTATTGATTAAATCCGGCGGAGTGATTGAGATAAAACCAGGTAGGCCAAGTCGACGACCCTGCGCGGAGAGCAAGTCGTTAGAGACAAGATGA
Source organism: Phenganax stokvisi (assembly GCA_025400075.2). Taxonomy (NCBI): domain Eukaryota; kingdom Metazoa; phylum Cnidaria; class Anthozoa; order Malacalcyonacea; family Clavulariidae; genus Phenganax; species Phenganax stokvisi. The sequence continues at coordinate 5,442 of JAODVQ020495949.1, forward strand.
TTACGATATACTGATAATGTCCAATCCTCTTTCTCCAGACCACTGAGGAACAACTCTAAACTCACTTCCAACTTTAACCAAGAGTCTCCTAGCACTTCTAACTCTTCAGAGTGAAACTGCTGACCAGCAGACTTCGCAGTGAGGGCACGCATGACTAATGCTATGCTTGGACCGGAATCATCATTGCTACTAAGACAGCTAGTCACCCCAGTCTCTCGATGTATTCGCAACACCATCTCATGTGCTCTTAGCAGAGCCTCCATACGATACACGATTGCAGGAAGGTAGCGTGCCAGCGACCAAGCAGAGGCAGATAATGGCAGCATGGAACATAATTCAGGAATCAAATGAATCTCTGTTCTGGAAACTTTCTCCTTAGCAGCGCCATACTCCTTCGTAGTTTGATGCCTGGGACGCGGAATGATGAAATTCACCTGAGTAGGCAGATGTTGGACTAGCAATAACGGCTGGTCTAGACTCACTTGGATCCCGTAACGATTTTCATAGTACTCCGCATATGTGGCTGCAACATCTTCATTGGGAAATGGTGACGCAGGTGTGAGATCTTGACAAACTTTAATCACAAAGTATCGAGCGTAATGAGTCTGAGTCGCACTTTCGTTCAACCTGCATACGATTTTGTTCTGAAAGAAACTACAGTCCTTGGGAACTGAGTTTAACTGCGGGCCAGACTCAAAGAAGTTTGAAAATTCTTGAAGAAATTTGTAATGAATCTGAATGCCATGGCAGATTGTCTTCTTAATTGGTAGCAAAGGAACCACAAGGTAGCCATCAATATCAGATAGCTTGGTGGACTGTGAACCAAATTTGTGCAGTTCTGTAAACACGTAGTGATGAAACAATCTGATGCTGGTTAACGTCTTCTCGTCTATCTTCACTGAAGTACTCGCAGTCAGGTTGACTTCAACATCACATATGGAAGTATAGATGAAGAATGACTGCATCTAGTGAACAAAGAATATAAGTACAATTCACTATCTACCGCATATACATTCTCGATGGCTGGATAACTTTACCGCTTCTTGCAACAGTAGCTGAGGTAACATCGGTGTTTGTATTATCTCTGAATTATTCAGCTCACCAGAGTATGCTACGCTTGCAGGTATATATCAGTAAAACTGCAGCTACGGTGCCAGACGTGAAACTTCAAAGAAATGTGATTTAACCATTGTACCCTTAAACCAAAATGGCGAAGCAGCTAGGTGTCATTCCTAAGCGTACCTTCTCACCTTGGGCAATGGTTTCCTAGAGAGTATACCGAGCTCAAATTCGGGCTCCAGCAAACTATGAAGTGATCCCGATCTGGAATGCTTGTAAATTGTCGGATCATCAAATTGAATCTTGTAAAGAAATGACGTTTCATTCTCACGAGGCATGTTCTCTTGAAAAAATGACGGCACCTGAATATAAATAATTTAGTTAGAGCTTTTATACTAGACTTCAAGGACGAACAATTTAGCACTGATAAAATTATCTTATTGATTACCTTAATTTCGTAAGCTCTCTTTCGTTTATTCGTGCCTGCTCTCCCCTTGCCTTCATCTTCCAGTTCAAAATTTTGCAGTTTCTCGTTGTTCCCATCAACGTAAAAGTCCTCAGTTAAGTCTAAATCATCATCCATCTTATGGCTGGCGTGAAGGGCCTTGACGCACTCCAGTGATGTCAACATTCGAGACTTTAACATTCCTAATTCCAAGTCATATGCATCGGTTAAAAGAACTGGGGGACCCTGCGAAAGGTCAAGAATACAGTAAAATGTTTTTTGCCCACGTTACATAGGCAGCAATGAGGTCTTGAAACAACTCTCACTATATTTTCGAGGTCTTACCAGGATAGGTCCTCAAGGCGCACAATTATTAAAACCAACGCTACCTGAACAACAGTACAACAAGAAGAGCTCAGCGGAAGATAGAGTTTAGTCACAAGTTCCACACAATTTCCTGTCAAGTATTTCTTCTCGGTCGTAATATCCACGTGAAGATTACAGAAATCACCTCTGTTCGTTCGACGGCAATATCTAAACAATGGATTGACGAAGTTCTTAACCTGCAATCTTGCTTTGATGGTTAAAACAATGTACCCAGTGATCTACTGTCATGTTAAAAGAGTAGGGTTCACCCACGGGATCACCGAAAGACTTGTATGGTTTAGAAACTAACCTGTTGATGATATGAATACTTTCTTCCATCGATACAGAAGGACCTTTCCCTCCAAATGGCATATAACAGCACTGAGGTTTTTCACTAAGACTTCTTAACCATCTTTCTTTAGCACTTTGTGAAATATATTCTGGTACTCGTTCAGCCAGCACTGATTCAATATCGCTGAACACCTGAGGACAAAACCATTACTATTTAACAAGGAACAATCGCGCTATATAAGCACTAGTAATAGTAGTAATAGATATAGAACATTACAATTTCAAACCAAAACAGGCTAGTTCACACTTCTATGCAATTTTCCTTATCTTGGTTCTCTGATCACAAGACACGAGTTCAGTTTAAGTCAAGATTTCTATTTGTTTGTCAAGCGGTTTACCTTCAATTTCTGTTCAACAAAGGCTGCGCAACTCTGATGGAAGACCAACATCAGTTTTGGCGCTAGACCTCTTATTTTATTCTTAATGGTGAACAGTTCATGGTAACTCACTGGGGCTCCAAAGTACACGAGGACATTGAAAGTTGCCAACGAAAGGTCCGAAAACAATGGCAATGTAGTGACTAGGATATTCATCATTCCTTGAACCACTGCTTGAAGTACACTCTCTGTGCGTTCATCTTCCTCCATGCTCTTAGAGTGAGTCACATAACCAGCTTTCATGAAACTGTACTTTTCATTGCAAGATGACATATAATTGATGAATTTGCTTAACAGACGAGCGCAGGAGTTACTCCGAGTCACAATGATGCAGCGGAATTGAGATCTCTCACGAAGTTTTTGAACACACTTTACCACCATTGAGAGCACACTCTTTGGTTCGGTCTCACCTCTACTTTCAGTTTCTTCCGCATATTCAGGCAATTTCCCAGCATCTAATAAATCACCAAGCTTGCTACTTTGCTCAATTTCTAAGTCGTTAGCACAAGGTTTTCGCGCGTTTTCTTCAGGATGTTCTGAACTGGGGGCAACTAGCGGCTTACAGTAAACTTGATAGGGTCGAAGTTGCTCCATCATCTCAAGAATCAAACAAGAATAATTTGCAGGAGTATCACATTTATTCGTTGCTACGTCACTACATCGGCCGTTCGCAACTTTCTCAATAAAATCAAACTGTGTTCCACAAGCTTCAATGGCCAACCTCACAAAAACATCATTTTCCCGTCTAAACATCTCAGTTAACGTGTTCTGAATCCATTCCACTCTGAAAGTTAGACTCCATAGACCAAAAATCAACAAACTCTCAACTGACCATGCCAAAATAGCTCTTAATTTTGCAACAGACTTAGAAATATCCGGAACATTCAAACCTTCAAGGAACTTTGATAAGTCTTTTAAGACTTTCCAAATGTTTCTTTCAGTTGGGTTCAGAGTTTTTGAACTATACGGCAATCTTTTAACCACGATCTCCTCTCCGTATGCATTCATGGCTAATATATCTTTTGACATGAATATTGGCAAGTCATAGGCAGTCTCTATGCTGTCAAGTTCAGTTTTTAATTCCTGTGGGTTGCAAACTGCATTCAGATCCAAATTCATCAGATTGATTAATCTGGGCCGTGTTCCTTCTTGACAAAGGGTTTCAAATACTTTAGGAGGACTGGCGTTCAAGGTAGTGATATGTATGACTACAGATATGTTATTAGCGGCGACTTTTTGTGTTTCGACGCAATGCTGAAAATGAGCAACAGAAGTGAGCATGACATTTTGGCTTCCTCTTAAGAACTCTATTTGACTGGGAAACACGACAGGCTTCCTCTGCAGAAATCGATTGAGTAGTTTGATCAGTGGTGTCCTGTCCAATTCTAGTCAAGAAGAAAAGATAGAAAAGTAACCTCGAAGCAAATAATACAAAGTGAGATGGGGTTTCCACAGTAGAAGCAGACCTTCCAACCCTCACACACAATCACACGCATAGACATTATTTTCTCACGGAAAAGCGAAAAACTAGGAAGCGATTTAACTTATTGTTTTAACGCCTCTCCTAGTTTTGTTTTAACCTTTAACTACAGTTCACTGGGGGAAACACAGTTCAAGCAGAAACGCAAATCATTGTGACACCATCATGTTCAACTTTTGGCATATCTCCATGCTTCATTTCATATCATGCATAACGTCAATTCTTCATGTTACAGCGAACATAACTTTGGCTTTGGAAAAGGAGCTCCCTGGTTCGATTCTGACAATTCACACTACCACTTTTCAATAATTTCCCTGTCGATTGAAACTATCTACAACCTCAAAGGGAACAAAATAATCATTTCAGTTGAAATATGGATTAAAAATTTTTTCCGACCCTTAAAACCGAATTTTTAAAATATTTAATCTACGCATGCGCAATGCGCGCATCTGCACTGCCTTTAAGGCAATTTTTTACTACGGCTGTTTCGCCCGCGCAGGCGGAGCGCACAGTTTTAATAAACATGCTCTGTCGTTGTCTGTC
>JAODVQ020495959.1:0-10061 GCA_025400075.2 Phenganax stokvisi
AGAGAGAGAGAGAGAGAGAGAGAGAGAGAGAGAGAGAGAGAGAGAGAGAAAGAAGAATGTTAAACAAACCGACAATAACTCTATCAGAAGACAGTCCCTCAGCTCCACACTCAACATCCAATATCTCATGAACTGGAACCAAATTATGAAATTATAAAATAATGAAAAATTAACACCAACTGCCATCCAATGGACAGTAACACAAAAACCGAAGAAGCCAAGCCTAGCTAGCTAGTATAGTAGAATAATGTATTATAAAGTGCAAAACGAAAACTAAGTGTTTTGGGAAAAATTTGTTTAGTAAACAGAACACATGACATATTTAGAGAATATTTACAAAAATATATTTTTACATAAATATACATTGCATCCTACCATATCTATGCACGAAGCTATATACTCATTTTTGAAGCCTTAATCTGAGCTAATCCAGCCACCTCACTATTCAGAGCCTCTCTAATCCAGCTATATAGCCACCTCACTAAATAAACCAGCCAATGACTTAGGAACAGATTGTTTAAAGCTAAAGTTATAATATACAATTTTTTCAAGGACCACACAGTTCTGACAAGAACCGTGCTATGCTGACAAGGTCCCCCCTAGCCAGGAATAGCCAGGTGTTATCCTACATAATTACTCACTTTCAGCAGCTGCTTTCTGAACTCCCTCCTCATCCTGTTTCGCAGACTTATCCAACGAATATATATCAAACCTATAAATAGTAACACAGATAGATTACATCATTAGTTGGTCAGATTACATCATCGAGTATGATGCAACTTGCAAACATACCAAGAGGGCATTCGGAATCCTCCGTTTACGGTAACCGGGGCAACGGGCCTGGAGTAAAAAGTAAACCATATTATTGTGGTAACTGTACACCAAACATTTCATCATTCATATCTATAGAAAGTGAAAATAAAATAAAAAGTTTTAGAGGAAGTTTAGCAGCACGTAAGAGCTAAATTTAGAAAATTTAATAAATACAGAAATCACCAATCAAGAACAATGGGATGTATACAGTGAAAGAATTAAATTTCATTCCACTTGTATATGCAGCTGGAATTGGGTGACTGAAAACGTACCAAGTACCTTTAAAGGAAGTGTAGCAGTATATAAAAGGCTATATTTAGTACAAGTGGAATAAAATTGCATTCTTTCACTGTATTCCATTGTTCTTGACTGGTTTGTTCTATCTTTAAACTAAGCACTTCATATATAATCACTAAAATCAATTTAAATGAAACAACAAAAATGTGCTACAAAAACAATTTTATAGCCGAAGCACTTTTTCCTAGAAACCTCTCATTTTAATGTAGAAATAATGTTTCTGAAAGTAAACAAGTGATTTTAATATGCCCACTAGGACATTCCAGCATCCCACCATATCCATTAGTTGTTTATTCAACAATGACACCTTTACTACCTGTGCTATTGTTTCAACATCTATAATAGCTGTGATATGAAGAGAGAGAGAGAGAGAGAGAGGTTTCACTCGGGGTGGATTTAGAGACTCACGCTGTTGGACAAATGATTTTTAGTGATGGTGGTTGTATCTCTGTTAGTATTTCAGACCAGCCATGTCTGCAAAAGATGAATTTCAATTTCACATTTTCCTATTCTTCCTCCTCTAATATCCCTCTCTCGGTTTTTTTAAGAGTTTAGGGTCAGAGTTCAAACTTCGCGATTGTGCTCGCAAAAACTCGCGAGTGAAATACCCCGCGTTACTTACCCCGTGTCTCCGAGGCCGTGGAGGAAGAGAAGGGTAGCAGTGTGTTTACCTCCGGCGGCATTAACCACCACGGCATTCCTCAACAGCTCAGACGCTCCTTTACTCATTCCCGCAGCTAGTCCTCCTGCCGCCATTTTGTTTTACAAGCGAGCGTAGAGTGCGCATGCGCAAAAGGCGAATCACGGCTTATAAAACTCGCAAAGCTCGCGTTTTTGCGACTAAACTTGAAGGAAAAAATAAGAAGAAACTATAGATCAAATGAGTACCGAAGTCGTAAGCAGTGAGAAAATCCAATCACCAACTTCATCTCTTGATCCGGTAGGCATCTTTATACAGCTATAATGCAACACAAAAACTATTCCGTCAATTATTTTTCTTTCACATTTTGCAGGAGAAACGCCCCGGTTATCTGTCTCTCTCTCCGTACAACAGCCCGTCTCATCAACGCCAGCCGTCCAGCGGAAAAATTGCTCCCAATTCAGACTCACCATCATCTGACGGTATAAGCCATTTGCACTCGTCTCTGCTATCCACTAGCTAGCTATATATAGCTATAATGTTGTCTGTTTTCTAGGAGGATTAGGTGGATCTGAGAGAGAGATGGAGAACGAGAGTGTTGAGAGTAGCCATCGCAGTAGCAGTGGAATCAGCAGTTGCTCAGCCAACAGCCCTGAAGAAGGTAGCTATAACTACTGTAACTAATTCATTATTGCTGATGGAATGGACAAGTTAGAAACGAGCGAGTTATTTTATTACAAATGCAGATTACACAGGAGAGCTGGAGTGCAGTCTCAAACGAAGTATTTACAAAAATAAAGGAAGTGCAGCGTCTTGGCCTCTCTCCCACACCGAGAACGGAGTGTACAAAATGTTTACGAAAGCTCGTCTCCAGAAACTACTAACTGAGATGGCCTGGCAGGACGAGTCTTATTCTGGCCTCAATGATTCACCACTTGACCCCGTCGATACGGAGAGCCTCTCGTTAGGAGAGGGGCCACGGTCATTTTCCCCTTTCGAAGGAACGCCGAGCTCGCAACCTCCTTCACTCTTCAGTAACAGCAGGTTTGTTCAAAAACACTGGTTTGTAAAAACTCAATGGGATAAAATGTTTATAGTCAGTAAGACGTGAGAAAAAACAATTTTTACGGTTCATGAGTTTTAGGTCCAGTGTTTGTTATTTTTAAAGCATGGGAAGTTGATAAACAATGTCTTGTAACTGAAAAAGTTTTCACTAAAACATGTTATAGTGAAACCTCTCTCTCTGCACTCTTGGGTGTTAGCATTGAGTCTTCTTGCTACACCAGGGGCTTGAATGTCGGATTATTATAAGTTTTCATGGCTCTATAGTGTCCTCTTTTAAGAGGTGTTCACAATAGATGTGTCTGCATTAGAGAGGTTCTACCAATGTTTCTTTAACAGGGCGGCATCGCTGGATTCACCGTTCTACCACATGTCAAGTCTGACCTCAAGAGATGGTGTCACCTCGCCAACCGGTGCCGAGAGTCTCCCGCAGAAAAGGGGCGGAGTTTGGACTCTGAACCTCATCGACGGGAACCTGTTTCTATTCCGTGCCAACCCGAATTCTGAGGTACCAATGGACAGCAAGGTTGAGATGGAGGGTATCGAACTGGCCAAACTACTAACAAAGAAGCTGTCCGGACAAGATGATACAGATGATGTAAGCACTCCAAATAATATAAAGGCTATCTATGATAAACACAATCTTTTGGGAGAGAATAAAACACTTTTCCCAAAACTTTTCTTACTAAATACTTTCTTACTATGTAAATGCTCATATTTTACCTTGTTTCTCAATTTAGCACCTTATAAACTGCAATGCACTCTCTCTCCTATAATATCAGCTTATTTTGACATAATCATTATATAGCTACAATTAAAGAACAGCTATTATACTCAAAAGTATAATAATACTTCTTTTTCCTTCCATAGCCTCAGGATTGTTACTACTACCATTTGCCGTACACAATATTTAATCTGGTTCTCAATAACCCTCGGATCTCTCCTGTCTATATGCCGGCAAAGGGTGACAAGTATTCCATCGTTCGACAAAACGACCCGCAAAAGATGACCCCCACAGAGTTCATTCTCCATCACCAGGAAATATTCCTGGTGCTTGAAGAAGATAAGGATCCTCCCGTTCTTACAGCCAAGACACAGGTCAGCAACTTCACTTCTTTCTAATGGTCTACTCTTTATTGATTTAACCCTTTATACTCTACATTAAGGGAACAATATTGTTTTCATTCACTGTATCCCATTGTTCTTGATTGGTTTGTTCTATCTTTAGCAACATTTCTAAAACTAAGCTCTTATAATTATACTGTTAAGTTATAACTCTTTTCTCATTGTTCAGGATGAGATGATAGCACTGCTGGAGAAACTGGCAGAGGAGAAGAAGAGTTATTTTGATGCCTCGTATAACATCGTGGTCAACATAAAATCAGATTCTGGTCACAAACACTCACACACTCAACCCAACAACATTGCCATCTATTTCACTGGGAAGAAACAAAAATATCGTTATTACGTAACAGTCGATAGTACGACTAGTCGTTTGACGGTACTACGGAAACCACTCCCCCTCCCGCCCGACGATTGGACCAACCATCTGGAGTTCTCAAACACCTACTTTACTCCTCCCATGGCGATGGGTGCCCCCGACAACGACCTATCAAGTATCCCTGAAGAGGAAAAGGATAATTAGTAACTCAGCCCCTCAGACATGAAATCAAAACTTCTCATTAACAGCGTAAACTTTCTAAGCCTCCCTCATTGCATATTTGGTGTGTTTTTTAAATGTTTTTAACAAATTAAGTTGTAAACTTGTTTTAAAATATATTATTATTTACAAACTGTATATGATCATATTATTAGTGTATGTTGAGGGGTTCTAAAAGAGGAGATTGAATTTGGCAAATCTGTAATGTACTGTTTGACCTCGAATTAGTAAAAGAACACCAGTAGACCTTCTTCTATCTCTCATTCTTTCTCCTCCTCCTCCCCCTCCTCCATCACTCTCTCTCCCATCACAATTCAGTTCTATATTATACTGATGAAAGATACGAGCAGTTTCTACTAGACCGACCAGTGATACAAACCCGATACCACCATCTTTAGAACTAGTTAGACGATGTCCACAGGAAGTGGTGTAACCAATGACAACACGAGATTGTGAACATGACGATAGCTTGTAGTCCATAGCAACTGATGGTTTTTCGCTATCATCTGCCGCCTTCTCTTTCTTCTTCCTCCTCTTCTTCTTCACTTCTAACATCTCCTTCCAAGTTAGTCCAGACACACCCACATATACTTCGTCGCCCTCGGCAACCGTCACACCTCGTTGGCGCAATTCTTCCTCTGGTCCGTGAAAATTTTTCGGGTCGCCTGTTAAATTTTTTAGGTCTGAGATTGTCAGCATAGAGATGGTGTCGTTGCTAGCGGCGTTGCCACGGTGAAGCATTTCAAAGACCACGCCTACTAGAGCACGGCTGTGATTGCGTAAGAGGGCGTCAATTCCGAAATCTCTGATGATGGATTGGAATGAAGGCAGAGTATTGAGCGGTCTCTGTTCAGTACCAGAATGAGACCTCAGATAGTTAAGAAATTGAGAGAGAGATATAAGCTCTTCTTTAGAGCGAAGAACATAGAAATTATTTGGGGTCGAAGGTACTTTTGATAAAGGTGATTTCTGATGATGGTGAGTGATGTCATCGTCATTGTCGCTATTTATAGTAACACGAGCTCGTTTGGCCGGAGGTTCTTGTGTTTCATCCGCTAGCTTTCTTCCCTCTGGCTCCTTTGCCTCCTTATTCTCTTCCAACTCTTTCTCCTTCTCCTTCTTCTCCTCCTTCACTGCTATTTGCCCATCTCTCACTAAACTCTCAACCTTCTCTCTCCATTGTAACACCAGTTCACTCCACGGACTAAAAAATGGATTTTGAATCGACAACTTCCCGAAATTCAGTCTCTTATTGGGCGGTCGTCGTAGAAACCTCTGTTTTGCCTCTCTCCCTCTCTCCTCACCCTCTCTATGACCTGCTAAAGTGTCTGGATAGTCCAGAGGGAAAAATGGCTGACCTGTTTCCAGAGCAACCTTTGCTAGTTCTTGTCTCCCACAAGCTCGAGCTCCACGATAAACCAGGCCAATCCAAAATGCCATTCCCCAATTCCGAGGCAGTATCAAATCCCAACCAATCGACTTTGAAGTCATAACCTGCTCTTTGGTTGTTTTGCAGTAACCATGGAAACAACCCTCACATCCCAATTGAAGCACACCATCAACTAACGAAGTTGAATATTCTTTTCTAACGAGCATTACTGGTGTCCGTGGCGACCGATGCCCCAGAGAAAGCTCTGTTGCGGGTACCAAAACTTGAGAACGAACTTCATTCAAAATGTGGTCTGGAAATTTCGACTGCTCGACTGCATCTCTAATTGAAGCACACCACAGAGGAGATGAAGCTAAATTTGGTAGCTTGGGGACTGAACTAGAACTACTATTAATACTACTCATTGCTATGGAATTGTTTTTGATAGTTATCGCTTCGTTTTCATTTTTAACCAGAGGGGCATACTCCAGTGATTGTTTATCACACCTTATGGTTTCAGTTTCAGTTAAAGATTCTGTTATAAGGACTTCTTCATCGTTTGGTATTTCAATACACAACAAATCACCTTCTGTTTCAATTTCTTCATCTTTATCTTTCTTCAACCCTTCTTCTTCCTCCAAAACAATCACCTCTTCCACCTCCTCCTGCTCCTCTTCTTCCTCTTCGTCACTGTTGCTCTCTATAACAATGGGTGTTACTTGTGACCCGGTATCCACGGTAACAGAGGAACTCTCCCAGGTCTGTTGAACTGGTCTTTCCTCCTCCTTTTCGATGGCTGGTTCCTCCATCTCTTCATCTTCTCCTTCTCCTCTATTTTCTTGTCTTAGGTTTTGCTCTCTATCTTCTAATACGTTGTCTCCTCCTCCTCCTTCTTCTTTACCTCCTCCGCCTCCACCAAGACCCCACAAATCAACTCGTTTCTTAGGATAAAACATTGAAACCATGTCTGTCTTCTTCGTCGGAGTAAACAACCTCGGATCCTTGACCACCATACTAACCACAGTACCCCGGGGTAAACCAATCTCACTCCGGAGTACTTCAATATGGTTGCTTAGCAACTCGGAGTGAGCAGCAAAGCTAGAATTCTCCCTCCACCAAGGAGGAGGAACTTGAGTAGGATCAGGTTGCCGCAAGCTTTCATTTTCGGGGGTCAAAAGTTCAGCCGTGACTGGTTTGAGTGTTTCCATGACAACGGCATGGGAACGAGGTCCAATCAGACGAAACCTTACAAACTCATTCTTCAAGCTATTTATCGTGACCGTTGACCTCAGAGATGTTTCAGACTGACCGCACTTGCTGTTGTTTCCATGGTTACAGTATTTCTCCATGGCAACAGTTAATTCATGCATTACCTCGTGATAAATAGCAGGAGAAACAGTCAACCATAGTCTTCTAATCAGAGCACACCCCTCCTTGAAATTCCCAGTGATGTCATCGTTGTTTATCGGTTGCCATAGAAACTCCACAGGGCCGATGGCTCCGAGAGGGAATGAGTTAAAGTGAAACATTACACACTGGCCTGCTCTGCTACCATCTTCATATACCCTGGCAGCTGGAGTTAGTCCTTGAGAAGGAGAACATCATCACATTACAAATAGCAATTCTTCATGATTTTAAAATGTACCAGTGGTGGAGGAGAAGAGAGGAGAGAGACAGGTGATGATGTCATCTCTATTTCCAATGACTTCCACACAACATTCATACGATACATCCTGTGTAACAACATTACGAAAATAAAATAATACAACTTTCGAATTACTGCACAAATTTACAAAAAGTTCGTTCTATCGCTCAGCGTGGACAGTGGAGAGGCATACTTAAATTTTTAAAATCCAAAAAGGCTAGATTTTACCACTAATATATAACCCCTGACTCACTGAAATAAGACAGCCATATTTCATTGAACGATATGCTTGACGCACTCCTTTGTCACAGCATCTTTCTGCCACGCGGTAACCATGGTAATCACTCATCCTCATCCTCTTAGCATGCCATACATGAGTCTCCAACCATGATGATTTGCCGTTAACGAGGTGGGTGGAGCTTTCTTTTTGGCCACGCCCCATTGTTCTCTCAGCTCGGAGATGAGAAACCTTTCTTCGCTGTTTGCGAGATTTTTTGTTTTTCTTTGTAGCGTCAGTTTCTGTTGCTTGTCTCTCCATCTGTGGGCCAAACCTCTATTATATGGACAGTATTGATAGTGGAACCTCTCTAATATGGACACTGAAGTATTAATGTATACCTCTATAGCGGCTCTGTCTTGCAGTCGCCGTGGTAACCTCCTGATGTTATGACTCATAGCTCGTCGTCTCATGTGGCGGGGCAGCTGTTGGAACACTCTCTTCCCGCCTACTTCTCCTGGCTTCTTAGTCAGGGTCTCTGTTAGCGCCTTTAGCTCCGTCGCTCTCGCTTCCGCAAAGTCCAGAGCGTTTATAGCGAGAGGCGTTTTAGCACCTGGTAGCAAGACTGAGGATGAAGTAGCCTGTTAGCTGCCGTGGGCTTACCAGATACGTTCTTCGGTTCGTTTCTCATCCTCTTCTCTCGTCTCTTTTCATTCCTTGTTCGTTGACCGCACCCGCCGCCACTCCTCGCTGGAGTAGCTGATGCTCCTCTCCCTCCTCCTCCAGCCGTATCTGCTTCTGCCATCGCCGCTGCTAGAGAGCTCCGAGCTGCTTTTTACCTCAGCTCTGCACACGTGTACCAGGGTCAAAGTTCAATCGCGTAAGCCCCGCCCATAAAAATATCCGGTTTACCCGAAATATTTTTCACGAGTGCTCACATAAAACCGGAAAAAATTATTGTATGAGAGTGAGTGAATTAAAAAGTGATATAAAAATAAATTTTGTTATGATAGCGTCTTCAAATTGTAACTTCTACTTTTTCTTCCTCTGCTGCTGCGATTTTCACGAGGCTGGCAGGGTTCAGGGGTCGTTGCTGGGGTAACCTGTACACGAATACTCCTGTTTGATGATGTAGGAAATGTCTTATTATGATGATATTGGCAGGGGCAACAGCAATCTCTGTAGTGGTTCATTTCGGCCAGCATGTGTCGCAACATCAACGACGTAATCCCTAGCAACAGCTATATATAGGAACGATAATTAAAAAGAGAGAAATTCAATTTTAATGGAAGTGCAATCAATAAATGTTACTAAAGATAGAACAAACCAATCAAAAATAATGGGATATAGTGAAAGAATGTAATTTTGGCGGAAACCTCTCTAATATGGACACTATAAGGATAGACCCTCTTAACAGTGGACAGTTCACCTGGAAAGCAATGAGAGTGGAGGAAGCTCCAATGGTAGCCCAGACACCCATAGTCAACCATTGATTGATATTTTTACTACATTCCTGTAGATCAGTGGAGTCAGACTCCATGTCAAGTAGACACTGTTGAACATTACTCTGAATACCATATGATCAAGAGAGATTATAATACATGGTCAGGTTTAATAATTGCAGGAGAGAGCAAACTCTTACCGTAATTTCAATTCTTTCGAGCTTGCATTGAAATTTATACTGAGAAACACAGAGAGAAAGAGAGTATGAGAGATTTGAGCTCTGTTCAATGATTGGCCTCTATGAGGCATGGAACATCTGAAGTGGTACTGCAGTAATCTATTACACTATGGTGTGCCTGAGCTTCGTAGGCCCAGTGTAGCACAGGTTACATGACCTCACAGGTCAGGCATGAGAACAGAGCAAAAAAATTTATTATTATTAATTAAACAGAAATTATGCACCAAACTTCCTCAAACAAAAGGAAGAGAATACCGTACACATAATGAGATATATCTGGAGTATAACAGTTAGATGTTAGAGTATAAGTAACTTACTACAATGGTATCAAATATCCTACAGTCTCTATTGTGTAAGATGGTAGTGTTCATTACGGACATCACCTGAACAAACACGTGTTTGACAACCGACTCATTAATCTCCCATCTTTGTAGAATTACTAGCAGTTGTTTGTAGAGTGTAACCACTACTACCACAACTATCTCTCTCTCTCTCTCTACCAGTTCATTACCTGTCGTGTCTCCAGGACTATGTAGCTGAAAACTGAGGCTTGGCACGCTAAATTCGATGTCAGCAATGCTGCAAACTGCTCGGGTCACGGAGAAACAGAGGAAATAGGAGGAAGGAGAGGAGGAGGAGGAGGAGGAGGAGGAGGAGGAGGAGGAGGAGGAGGAGGA